>JALXJV020000274.1:0-12492 GCA_024633595.2 Lepomis macrochirus
ATTCAATTCAATTCAATTCATTATTTATATAGCGCAAATCACAACAACAGTTATCTCACAGCTTTTCATAAAGAGCAGGTCTAGACCGTACTCTGAAGTTATTTACAGAAGCCCAACAATTCCCACCAAGAGCAAGCACTAGGCTGACAGAGGCAAGGAAAAACTTCCTTTAAGAGGCAGAAACCTCGAGCAGAACCATGGCTCAGGGTGGGCGGCCATCTGCCTCGACCGGTTGGGGTGAGGGGAGAGAGAGAGGGAGAGAGCAAGAGAGAGAGAGAGCAGGAGAGAGAGAGCAGAGGGAGGCAACCTCCACAGTATACACATAGAGGTACAGACAATAAAGGTAATGGTGCTATAGACTGAATGAAAATGGTACAGATATTTGTAGTAATGTTTAGTGATATTAATTATAACAGTAATAATAGCAATAGGACTAGTAATAGCAGTTGCAACTGCAGCAGAGGGCGCCGAGCAGGAACACGGGGCAGCAGGAGACTCCCAACAACAGGTCCAGACTCCACAGCTCCAGAGCCAGCAACACCCGCAGGAAGTGAGGGGAGGGGGGGAGGACAGGAGGGGGAAGCACACCGACCACGGGAGAGGGAGAAAAAATCGAAGTTAGTAACATGCATTAATGGGATGAGGTTGCACTCAGAGAGAAAGAGAGAAGAGGAGAGAGGAGCTCAGTGCATCCTGGGAAATCCCCGGCAGTCTAGCCTATAGCAGCATAACTAAGGGATGGTTCAGGACTCACCCGAGCCAGCCCTAACTATAAGCTTTATCAAAAAAGGAAAGTCTTAAGCCTACTCTTAAATGTAGAGACGGTGTCTGCCTCCCGAACCCAAACTGGAACCTGGTTCCACAGGAGAGGAGCCTGATAACTGAACGCTCTGGCTCCCATTCTACTTTTGGAGACTCTAGGAACCACAAGTAATCCTGCATTCTGGGAGCGCAGTGCTCTGGTGGGGTAGTAAGGTACTATGAGCTCTTTAAGATAAGATGGTGCCTGACCATTAAGTGCTTTGTATGTGAGAAGAAGGATTTTAAAATCTATTCTGGATTTTACAGGAAGCCAATGCAGAGAAGCTAAGACAGGAGAGATATGATCTCTTTACTGGTTCCTGTCAGAACACGTGCTGCAGCATTCTGGATCAGCTGAAGAGTCTTAATGGACTTTTCTCAAGAGCCTGATAATAGGGAATTGCAGTAATCCAGTCTAGAAGTAACAAATGCATGGACTAGTTTTTCTGCATCATTTTTAGACAGGATGTTCCTGATTTTTGCAATATTACGTAGGTGAAAAAAAAGCGGTCCTTGAAATTTGCTTAATGTGAGAATTAAACGACATGTCCTGATCAAAGATAACTCCAAGATTTCTCACAGTGGTGCTGGAGGCCAGGGCGATGCCATCCAGGGAAACTATATCTTTAGATAATGCGTCACGAAGGTGCCTAGGGCCTAGAACAACAACTTCCGTTTTATCTGAGTTTAACATTAGAAAATTGCAGGTCATCCAGGTTTTAACATCCTGAAGACACATTTGAAGCTTAGCTAACTGATGGGTTTCATCTGGCTTGATCGATAGATATAACTGAGTATCATCTGCATAACAATGAAAGTTTATGGAGTGTTTCCTGATAATATTGCCTAAGGGAAGCATATATAAAGTGAAGAGGATTGGTCCGAGCACAGATCCTTGTGGAACTCCATGACTAACTTTGGTATGCATGGAGGACTCATCGCTAACATGTACAAACTGAAATCGATCTGATAAATAGGACTTAAACCAGCTTAGAGCGGTTCCTTTGATGCCAATGAAATGTTCCAGTCTCTGTAATAGGATCTGATGGTCAATGGTATCAAATGCAGCACTAAGATCTAATAAAACCAATACAGAGACAAGTCCTTTGTCTGATGCAGTCAGGAGATCACTAGTAATTTTCACCAGTGCTGTCTCTGTGCTATGATGAGCTCGAAATCCTGACTGAAAATCCTCAAATAAACTATTGCTATGTAGAAAGTCACACAGCTGTTTGGCGACTGCTTTCTCCAGGACCTTAGAGATAAATGGAAGGTTAGATATAGGTCTATAGTTGGCTAAAACATCTGGATCCAGGTTGGGCTTTTTTCAGAAGAGGTTTAATTACAGCTACTTTAAAGTACTGTGGCACGTAGCCTGTTGATAAAGACAAATTGATCACATCCAGCAGAGAAGTGCCAACCAAGGGCAAAACTTCTTTAGCAGCCTAGTCGGGATGGGGTCTAAGAGGCAGGTAGATGGTTTAGATGAAGAAATTATTGAAGTTAGTTGATAAAGATTGAGGGAAGCAAAGCAGTCCAAACATATAACTGGTCTCTACAGCTGTTCCCAAAGTTCCTGAGTATAGACTTAAGTCGGTGCCAGTTGAGGGTAGGTCTTGGTGGATTTTGTTTCTAATAGCTAGGATTTTATCATTAAAGAAGCTCATGAAGTCATAACTACTGAGAGCTATGGGAATACTTTGCTCAATAGAGCTGTGACTTTCTGTCAGCCTGGCTACAGTGCTGAAAAAGAAACCTGGGGTTGTTCCTATTTTCCTCTATTAATGACGTAGTAGTACGCTGTTTTGGCATTACGGAGGGCCTTCCTATAAGTTTTAAGACTATCTTGCCAAATTAAACGAGAATTTTCCAGTTTGGTGGAACGCCAATTCCTCTCGAAGTTTCTGTGATATTTTCTTTAATTTGCGAGTTTCAGTATTATACCATGGAGCTAACCGTCTTTGTTTTAGTATTTTCTTTTGTAGAGGGGCTACAGAGTCGAAGTGTTGTTCGCGAGCGAGCCTGCAGCACTATCAACAAGATGATCGACTTGGGAGGGACTGAAATTGCAGTAAGAGTCCTCTGTTAATTTGATACCTGATAGTGAACTTAGAGCCGATGGGATCGCATCCTTAAATTTAGCTATAGCACTATCAGACAGACATCTTGTATAGAAATTTTGCCCAATGGAGGGTAGTTCAGCAGTACAAGCTCAAAAGTTATCAAACAGTGGTCAGATAAAGAGGGATTCTGTGGGAACACTATTAATTGTTCAATTTCGATACCATATACCAGAACAAGGTCGAGGGTGTGATTAAAACAGTGAGTCGGTTCATGAACACTCTGAGAGAAGCCAATTGAATCTAATACAGAGATAAATGCAGTACTAAAGCTGTCATTCTCAACGTCCACATGAATATTAAAATCCCCTACAATAATAACTTTGTCCGCTTTAAGGACTAAAGTTGACAAAAACTCTGCAAATTCAGATAAGAATTCAGAGTACGGCCCAGGTGCTTCGGTACACTACAACAAATAGAATTGGTTGCAGTGATTTCCAGCTTGGGTGTGAAAGACTCAGGACAAGGCTTTCAAATGAGTTACAATTTAGTTTAGGTTTAGAGCTGATTACTAGGCTAGAGTCAAAGATAGTCACGAACTCCACCTCCTCGGCCTGTGCTTCGAGGAATGTGAGTATTCATATGACTGGGAGGGTGGATTCATTTAGGCTTACATATTCTCCATCACCCAGCCAGGTTTCAGTAAGACAGAATAAATCAATTTCATAATCTGATATTAATTCATTTACTAGTACACCTTTAGAAGAGAGAGATCTGATGTTTAAGAGTCCACATTTTACTCTCCTATTCGCTTGCACTATTGCTCTTGTGGTTTTAATTTTATGAGGTTTTATGCACAGCTCCTCTTCTGTTTACCTTTGATTTAAATAATTTCAATGGTCGGGGACAGACACCGTCACTATAGGGTTTTCACTAAGTAACTCCTGGAACGGAGGAGCAGAGAAGTGTGTTAAACTGCGACTCTGCGTAGGGTTTTGGGTGGGTAACTGCTGAATTAGAAGGGCAGAGAAGTGTGTTAGACTGCGACTCTGCCTCCTGGTCTCAACTCTGGGTTGTCATGGATTTGGTCTGCTAATAAAGTTGGCCAGATTTCTAGAAATGGAGCTGCTCCTTCCCAAGAGGGATGGATGCCGCCTCTCGAATCAGACCAGGTCTTCCCCAGAAAGTCTGCCAATGATCTACAAAGCCCACATCGTTGGCTGGACACCACCTCGATAACCAGCGGCGAATGACGACATGCGGCTATACATGTCATCACTGGTCAGATTGGGCAGGGGTCCAGAGAAAACTACGGTGTCCGACATTGTTTTTTTGCGTATGAACACACCGACTCAACATTAATCTTAGTGACCTCCGATATGCGTAACCGGAGTCATTACCGCCGGCGTGAATAACAATCTTACTGTATTTACGCTTATCCTTAGCCAGCAGTTTCAAATAGGACTCGATGTCGCCCGCTCTGGCCCCTGGGATGCATTTGACTATGGTCGCTGGTTTCGCTTAACTTCACGCTTCGCAAAATGGAGCTGCCAATTATCAGAGTTGGTTTCTCAGCGGGTGTGTCGCTGAGTGGGGAAAATCTATTAGAAACGGGAAGCTGAATGGTGATGTCCTGAGGGCTTTGAATGCTTACTGACTATTTCTTCCTCGGACAGTCACCCAGCCACCCTTTCCTGGCTGCTCAGGAAATGCCGGGAACGGCTACCAGAGGCTAACTCAGGTCGGTCCGCACCGACTACCGGGGACTGGCTAGCTACAGTAGGCTGAGCTACCAAGGTGCGGAGCCGGACTTCTAACTCACTGAGCCTCGCCTCCATGTCTAAAAAATAAACTACACTTGTTACACGTACCATTACCGCTAAAGGAGGCAGAGGAGTAACTGAACATCTGACACACCGAGCAGGAGAAAGCAGGAGAGAGAGATGGAGAAGGAGAAGCCATCGTTAGCTGCTATGCTAAAGTCGCTAACGGCTAAGCTAAAGTACGGTAGCGTTGGCTACCAAAACTTTTGAAAACAACTATGAGATCGAACAGCAGTCACTAAAGATGGAAAGAACTGTGAGTGCTTAGGTAAACTTACTGTAAGAATAAGTGTTTAGCGGACAATTGGCCGCTGTAATGATAATCTAACAATTTTATCTGGTATTTAGCGAGAGCAGCAAACAGGCTACCAACACACAAGCACCGGAAACGGAAATGAGTCAACACGCTTACCGCAGTACGTCAGCACGTCCGACTTCTTTGGAGAATAAATGTGGCTATTGTTACTCTATAACCCGTTCTCACGCCCAAGTCGTCACCAAGCGGGAAGCTTCCGGTCTACAACATGAAACCGATGCTGAAGTCCCTGAAAGCTGCATCCTGTTGAAAATCCAGCAGGCGGCGACTCTTCTGGTTGCAAAAAGAAGTCCGGCTCCATTAGAAATAATGGGAAAATGTTTCTCCTTCTCAGCTGAATAATTACCCCAGTAAACACTTTCCTGATGAGTTTATGGTCTCAGTCGCTAGTTTCAAGTCTTCTTCAACACAGCATGATGTTCATTTAGTATGTTATGGTCCCATTTATTTTAAAATAGACCACAAAGCAGAGAATGTTTCAGGGCGGGGTTATCTGTGATTGACAGGTTGTTACCATGGCGACCTGTCAATCAGGCTAGAGCCGACTCGTACCCTCGGCGCCGTTGAAAAAGCTTATCAGGAGTCGGCTGTTCACTTTCTCTGGTGAGAACATTTAGTTTTCAGACTGTTGTTCTCTGGACAAACTTATCAGCCTGTTAAAATGACAGTTAACCTGAGTTACAGCTGCACCTAGCTAAGCTAGCTAGCTAGCTCCGCACACGGCCGTTAGCTCTGCCATCTCATGGTAACTTCCGGGCGCTTCCTGGTTGCAATCACTCAGCATGGCAGCGCCCTATCAGCCAAACTCGAGGCTTCAAAACGGCGGTCCACAAACCAACGGGTGACATCACCATGACTACGTCCATTTCTTATATACAGTCTGTGGTCGTCACATTTGGGCTCATCGTCGCATAGACCCCTTGCCGTCAGTTGGTAATGCAGTGGGAAGCCATGTAGCATCATTTTTGAGCACTAAAAGCAGGTGTAGGGTATAAAAAAGAGTAAGGAGGTTGTGGACCAGAAACTGGTTTCTGGTCCACCCATCCACCCACTTTCACCCGGGAGACCGGTGTGCGTTTCTATAGGTTACATACAGGTTTGTAGGTTACATGGTGTAGGTTACATGGTTATTTGGGTTATTTCAACCCAAACCACAACCTTTTCCTAAACCTATAGAGGTTTTGGTGCCTAAACCCAACCAAATTGTGACATTTCACAGCGTAAACCATTAGATATATTTTGAACCAGTGTAACCAGACGTTGCTTATTTTTCATTGCTAAATTAACCACGGAGCCCTACATGTGCAAAAGCAACACTAAAGGGTACCCAGGTTGTTAAAAACAGACGTCTTGACCAAGCGTCCACAGTTGGGAGTGAGAATGTGTTGGACTCTGTAGGTCATCATAACGTTGCACCTCTGATGTAGAGATTTGGGGAAATGAGAACCAACATAGCAGGTGAGCTTTGAGACGCTCAAAGCTTGACTTATACAAGCTATTGCTTATAAAGGTGAAGTATAAACATTATAAATAAATGATATTTGTTGGATCAACTCTTTTGAGAAATTTATATGTATATTTGAAAGAATATCAAAGAAGCCATACTATTGTTTTTCTAAATCAATTCTGATTACTTTAATACTTAATAGTTATACATGTCTCGACAGGAATTTAAAAAACCCAAATTGCAACGATTACACCCGACATCTAGTACAGTTAAAGGTTCAGATTGTTGTCCTGAGTTCTGAGTTTAGTCATTTATCAGTTAGGAATCTGTTATTTAGTCTGTGTTTTGGTTCCATGTCTTTGTTCCCAGTCGGGTTGTTTATGTCTTAGTATTCACTCCTGGTCCGTGTACTTCATTGTTGTTGTTTTTGATCTGTCCAGTATCTGTCTTGGAGTCTTTGTTCAGTCCCGTCTTGTCCTTTGTCCTGTATCTGTTATTTAGTCTGTTGTGTTTTGGTATTTTCCTGATTTCGGTTCTGTTCCAGTCCCATGTATTAGTTTCTGTACCATCATGCTCCAGTTCTGTCTGCTTTTCTATTTATGTTCTCTGCCAGTTTCATTAATTAATCTGAATTTTTTCATTCTGCTCTGGTCTCTGTGTAGCCTTTATTATTACTCATCCATATCTTAGTATCTGTCTTGTGTCGTGTCTTAGTTCTTCGTCCTGTACCTTAGTTCATGTCTTAAGTGTTCCCTCCTGGTCTGTGTACTTCTGTGTTTTGCCTGTGTCTAATCTGAGTTCTGTTTTTCCTTAGCTTCTGTCTGTGTTCCTTGTTGGTGTTAGTTTATTTGTGATTGGTCTGTTTGTATTAGTTATTTATATCATTCTGATGTTCAATGCTGAGTAACTTGTGTCTTGCCCCACCCCCCCCCCTCAGTAATCTGCCTGCCTGCTTGTCTCTCTGTTTTCCCTGCCTCGTTTACCTTGATTTCTCTCACCTGTGTTGCTCCCGCCCTGATCGTGATTCCCTGTGTATACATACCTGGTGTGTCTGTCTTGTCTTTGGTGGGTCATTACAGTATGTTGTGGTGTTGGCCACTCTGTCTCGCCTTGCGCTTCGCCTTGGCCTTGCTTTGCCTAGCGGTTCACCGTGCCAGCTTTAACGCTTAGCCTTGGCCTTGCTCACGCACTGTCGCCTTGGCCTTGCTTCGCCTTACTTCGCCTTGGCCTTGCTTTGCCTAGCGGTTCACCGTGACCACTTATGCTTCAGTCTTGGCCTTGTTTCCCGTGCCAGCCTTGGCCTTGCTTCGCACTTCGCCTTGGCCTTGCTTCGCCTTGGCCTTGCTTCGCCTTGCGCTTCACCTTGGCCTTGCTTCGCCGTACTTTGCCTTGCTTCGCCTTGCGCTTCGCCTTGGCCTTGCTTCGCCGTACTTCGTCTTGGCCTTGCTTCGCCTTGGCCTTGTCATGCCTTGCGCTTCACCTTGGCCTTGCTTCGGCGTACTTTGCCTTGCTTCGCCTTGCGCTTCTCCTTGCGCTTCGCCTTGCGCTTCGCCTTGGCCTTGCTTCGCCGTACTTTGCCTTGCTTCGTCTTGCTTCGCCTTGGCCTTGCTACGCTTTGCTTTGCCTAGCGGTTCAGCCATGCCAGCCTTAGCGCCTACCGGCTTTGCTTAGCTGTACCGCCTTGCGCCAGCTTAGCCTTGCTTCCCAGTGCCAGCCTTGCTTCGTCTTGCTTCGCCTTGGCCTTGTTTCGCCTTGCTTCGTCTTGCTTTGCTTTGCCTTGGCCTTGCTACGCCTTGCTTCGCCTAGCGGTTCGCCGTACTTTACCTTGGGCTTCGCCTTGCTTCGTCTTGCTTCGCCTTGGCCTTGTTTCGCCTTGCTTCGTCTTGCTTTGCTTCGCCTTGGCCTTGCTACGCCTTGCTTTGCCTAGCGGTTTGCCGTACTTCGCCTTGCGCTTCGCCTCGGCCTTGCTTAGCTGTACTTCGCCTTGCGCTTCGCCTTGGCCTTGCTTCCCCGTACTTCGCCTTGCTTCGCCTTGGCCTTGCTTCGCCTTGGCCTTGCTTCGTCTTGCTTCGCCTTGGCCTTGCTACGTCTTGCTTCGCCTAGCGGTTCGCCGTACTTTGCCTTGGGCTTCGCCTTGGCCTTGTTTCGCCTTGCTTCGTCTTGCTTTGCTTTGCCTTGGCCTTGCTACGCCTTGCTTCGCCTAGCGGTTCGCCGTACTTTGCCTTGGGCTTCGCCTTGCTTCTTCTTGCTTCGCCTTGGCCTTGCTTGGCCTTGCTTGGCCTTGGCCTTGTTTCGCCTTGCGCTTCGCCTTGGCCTTGCTTCGCCTAGCGGTTCGCCGTACTTCGCCTTGCGCTTCGCCTTGCTTCTTCCCCGTCTGTTGTCTGGATTTTGGATTGTACTCCTGTTCTGGACTTTTCTGTTGGGTTATCTTTTTCGTTTGAATTTTGGATTCCCTGTACTCAGCCTGCGCACGTAAGTGTGCTTTCGCTTTTGTTTGTTTAAATAAATCACTGAACTGCACCAGTCGGCCTTCGTGTCCTACGTTTGGGTCCTACAACCTGCTTCACCACAGTTCCTGACAGTTCTTTCTTGTTGACCTCTCCAGTGAAACTTTTTAAAGAGAGGAACCTACAAGTGATTTATGCCTTTGTTCTCCCACATGACCACAAGCCTCTGAATCCATGCTTGATATGTAAATTTGTTTCCTCAAGATGACAAACTTCAAATAGTAGCATAAAAACAGGTTAGTCATTTTTATGGGGTTTTTCTCCTTTCTGGGCAAAACAGAGCTGAAAAAACAACAACAAAAACCTTTAGTCTTAAAAACTGAAGCTGAGGGGGAAATGAATATATTCAAAAGATTTCATATTTACTGTTACTTTTTTTCTGCTGAATTAATTACCTAAGGGACGAGGTTTTATTTCTGGATTGCCTTGAGGTTTTTGGAAGACGACTGATGTTCTGCTTTTTATCAGCAGCTCCACACCGAAGACGATCTTACTGCCACCGAGCCTCTCTTGTAAGCAATCCAATACTTCATATTTCTACCTTCAACATTCAGCACTGGTGGCGCTCATCAGGGACCTCTAACACTGCCTGCAAATCTGTGACAGAATCCATCTTAAATCACAATATTGTGTGTGTCATGGTTTTTGGGGTTAAGTGTGAGTATGTTTTGTTTTGGTAAACCCTCCCTCTTGCTTCCTGTCTGTCTTGAGACTGTTTGTCTCATTATCTCCACCCCTCTTGTGTAAATGCGTCTTCGTCTCACCATTGTCTGTTGTATGTAATTATTCTGTGGCCTGGGCTACGAAGGGAGTTTAACCTACTCCGTTAACTCGGGGTTATCAGGCAAACTCAGGGTAAGGTGGATAAGATGTTGGTTAGTTGTGTTAACTTAATTAAAGATGCTGCGCGTTTGCAGCATGAAAGGGCCGTGTTCGCCAGAGTTTCTTGCTGAGTTTCTTTCTGAGATTATAGTCCCACATTTAGCCTTTTAGCCACATTTCAGCCTGTTAAAATGACAGTTAACCTGAGTTACAGATGCACCTAGCTAAGCTAGCTAGCTAGCTCGGCCGTTAGCTCCGCCCTTAGCGGCGCCCTATCGGCCAAACTCGAGGCTTCAGAACGGCGGTCCACAAACCAACGGGTGACGTCACCATGACTACGCCCATTTCTTATATACGGTCTGTGACCCCCTGGGTTTGAGTTAAAAGGTGAATAGCAGCATCCAAGATTTCTCATTTCAGGATCTGTCGCTTTAAGAGAGTAACCTCTGACCCTGAGCCGTGACAGACTATGACGTTTATTTTAGGAGAGGCCTCCGATTCGTCCATCTATGTGGCGTTTCTAAACTTGTGATTGGTTAACCCTCTGAGGTCTAAGGGCATTTTTTGACTTTTTCTCCGATTTTACATATCTTCTTAATTTCACCTTTTAAAAGGCAATTGCATAACATGATACCATGTGTTTCATATCAAAATGTTCAGAAAACCCTCAGCTCTCTTTATAATGAGCCCACCACTTCTCATAGAGCATTGTGTAAAGAGAGAGAGAGAGATAATGTGGCCCTAAAGTTGAAAAATGTAAGTCCGATTTTTGAAATTCTTCAAATCTCTTATGAAAATATACCATTACTCATGTGGATGAATTATTTTGGTGCTTGAAATCGGTTTACCAAAGTCTTGGGGTCACAAAAGTAGTGACATATATGACTAAATTGTAGATAATACATAATAATTGTCTAAAATGACATTTTGAACAATCGTTTTTGAGTACAAGTGTTGGGTGTGACTCTACTTTCACCTAATGTTAGAGGGACTGAAATAAAACAGGACTGTATAATCACTTCCTACTACACATCAAGCTTTATGGGGATGTGTCCAAAAATAAGCATTACAACAGGTCTTTGTTTCAAGCAAAAGGTTTACTATGTATATAAAAGCCATACAGATGTAAAACACACAACTGACAATATTTACATAATGTACAAATTGTCATGTTTTAACTTTTAAACAGTATTTAAATATAAAGACTAACTATGTATTAAAAGACACAGAAAAGCCCCACTATTTACATAATTTGCATGTTATGAGCATAGCCCTGTGTCCGAACTGGTAGAAACCTGGAGATGGAGAGCGATGGTGGTGGTCTTTGTCCATCTTCTTGGAGCTGGCTGCTGAGTAGATGGGGGCGCAGGTAGATGTTGGGGTCCTGGTGGCAGGCACAGGTCATAGTTCCTGTGTTTCACTGGGCCCTGGGCAGCTGGGAATTCTCTCAAAAAAAAACCAAAAACAAATTAGGGCTTGCATTTTCAGTTTCATTGAAAGAAAGTTTACACATCCTCTCTGGTCTTCCTTTAGGTCGCCCTCACACACACACATCACTTTACACCTAACAACAATGTGGAGGATGTGTGAGGCTTTGACCGATTTCCCTTCAGCTAATCTTTGTACTCTCTGTATCTATCCCAATTTATTCTCTGTGCTGCCCGCCCTGTCCACCCCAAATCAAAGCAAGTAACAGCTGAATGAGATGTGGGAATACTGTCCCTTCTATTTACACTCACTTAGTATTTATATACTCAACATAAATACATACAATGATATGAAAGACCACATCTGTACTACTATAAGTACTATAATAAAATAGTCAATGGCCAAAACATTTACTCATCATTACAAGAAATAACTCAAATTGTGAATGGAGGTGAAGATATATCACATGAGTTATCAAAAGGATATCACAGAGAACAGCAGACATGCCTACAACGTTACGATTTGAAAGTGAATCCCAGTTTTACACAAGAAAATAACTATTACACAAAGTAAACTAAAGGGGCAGTCAATTTTTCAAAGTTCATAACTTACTGAAACAGAAAGCCGCACAGACGCAGCTTGTTTTAGCCACGATGGTCACAGTTAGCTAAGCACTAAGTGCACCATTGCAAACAAGGTTTTATAAAATAAATAGGCTTACCCGTCATCAAATGGATCTCATTGTAATCCTCCTCATCGTAGGAATCAAAACAGTGAGGCCCCGAAACTCGTCCCTCATCCTCGTCGCTGCCCTCCAAGACCGCTGCAACAACTTCTTTCAATGCAGGCGTCTTCGCCATTTTCTGTCCAGCGTCTTATTATTTTTTCCGCTTCTTTATACATATTTTTTCCATGTTTTTTTCACACGCAGACTTTACCCCTTTCTCATCAGCTTTGTATTTCCCCACTTCGAGGTGATGGGTGGGTCCTTAGGGATTTTGAGAGCGTCTATTGGTTAGCTTCATGCAAAATGCAGACAGACAGGCTAACCCACCAATTACGCAAGGTGAAAGGCCATCTTGTCTTCCCCCTAGCTCGACGTGTGAGTCAGCGTACAATCTCGCGACAATAAGCACTGTGAAGCTGAGAATCTCTCGATTAAGGCAATATCTGAACCTTTTCTGTGTGCTGCATGATCGCGGAGATATTAATAGAAACATTTAGTAAACACCGCGTTGACGCCACGCGTCAACCGACCTCAGAGGGTTAAACCGCGGACACGTTTCTC
>JALXJV020000275.1:0-12437 GCA_024633595.2 Lepomis macrochirus
CGTTGCAGTTCCAATAACATACCCAAAACAAATCAGTAATATCTCCTCAACCATTAGGCCTAGATGCATAATTCTGGCAAAAGGAATATAAATCCATTGTACATTAATATATCTATTTTACCATTACAGACAGAAAAAAAGAAGATATTTTCATCCTCATTGGGTAAAAAAAGCTATATTTTAATGAAATAAACCATCAAAACCATCATACAGCAGTTTATAATGCACCAGAATATATTCTAATACACCTGAAATACAACTGTAACTGTAAATTTGATGAAAAGAAACTGATATGCAACAGTGATTGTGCAATCTTTCTAAAATATACCAGACGAAAGCCCATGTGATAAACAATTCTCTGGCTTCAGGAATCTTCCTGACCACTTTCAAAAGGGCTCGGGTTACACCCTTGCTCAAAAAGCCCTCACCCTACTCAAGTTGAGAACTATCGACCAGTGTCTCTTCTACCATTTTTATCCAAAACTCTTGAATGGGCAGTTTTCAAACAGGTCTCAGAATTCCTCTCACGGAATGACATCCTAGATCCATATCAGTCTGGTTTTAAGAGTACCCACTCTACTGAAACGGCTCTTCTGTCTGTAACAGAAGCCCTAAGGTCAGCTAAAGCTGCAGCCCAATCCTTGGTTCTTATCCTGCTTGACCTATCAGCTGCCTTTGATACAGTCTACCACAGGATCCTGCAATCCGCTCTCTCAGCAATGAGCATCTCGAGTAAAGCACTCCGGTGGTGTGAATCCTACCTTTCTGGGTGCTCCTACAATGTCTTGTGGCAAAGACAATTATCCTCCTCCCACTGCCTCTCCACAGGTGTGCCCCAAGGCTCAGTGCTAGAGCCACTTCTCTTCTCAATTTATACCACCTCACTGGGGTCGATCATTCGCTCACACTGCTTCTCTTGGCACTGCTATGCAGACAATACGCAACTCTACCTAACCATCCCGCCAGGCGATCCCACTATCTTGGCACAGATTACAGACTGTCTCTCTGACATATCTACATGGATGAAGGCCTGCCACCTTCAACTAAACCACTTACAATCATTTTGGAAGATTGTGCTGAGAAGTACATGAATTTATGTAGCAGTTATTTTAATTTTAATTTTATATATGTATGCACGTTTGTATATATATCGTTTTGTTTTTCTTGTTTGTTTGTTTTCTTTTTTACATGTTCAAAATAAAGATAAAAAACAAACAAAAACAAAAACCAAAAACCTCTCCAAGACTGAACTCTTGGTCATTCCAGCCAAGCAATCTATTTACCATAACATCAAACTACAAATTGACTCCTCAACCATCACTCCAACCAAGGTGGTGAGAAACTTAGGTGTCATGATTGATGATCAACTGTCCTTTTCAGACCATGTTGCTGCTGTCTCTAAGTCATGCCGCTTTGCTCTATACAACATAAGGAAAATCAGGCCCTACCTACCTCATGGTTATCTCTTGCCTCGACTAGTCTTCCAGCTTGTGCGGTGAAACCCTTACAAATGGTTCAGAACACAGCAGCGCGTCTGGTTTTCAATCAGCCCAAAAGGATGTCACTCCATTACTCAGTGACCTCCACTGGCTCCTTCGTGGCCTCCAGAATAAAATTCAAGTCACTAATGCTGCATACAGAGTGACCACCGGGTCTGCACCATCTACCTAAACTCCATTATACAAACCTACGTTCCTTCTCGACCGCTACGCTCCTCAAACAAACGCCGCCTGGCTCTGCCAGCCCTTCACACAAAGCGATCCCAGTCCCTGTTCTCATCTGTGACACCACGATGGTGGAACAAGCTACCACACGGCATCAGAGCAGGGGCGTCCCTCTCTAAGTTCAAGAAGCTCTTAAAAACACATCTCTTCCGAGAACACTTCCTCTTATAACACCTCTAACTAACTAACCTTTAACATGCTCTTCCTGTGCTCTTCTTCCTTCCCTAGGTATTTACCCATTGATGTGATACAGTATGTACTATGAGCTCTTATGGATTGTCAGTTGTAGATCTATACTTGATGATCTGTTGATACTTGTAAGTTGTTCCTAAAATGTAAGTCGCTTTGAATAAAAGCGTCTGCCAAATGAGTAAATGTAAATGTAATGTTTTGGCCATATTTACTGTTTATATGTTGGGAGTTATATTTAAAACATTATTTCTCTCACGTTCCAAATAACATAAAGATTCCAAAACATTGAAATATTGACAAAACATCAATACTCCTATGACTAAAAGCACTCCCATGCTTTACTGGCCACAGCTTGAGAACAGAACATCACACAGGGTTGCAAGAGGGCTCTTATTGACGAATCGATTGATATCCTGCATGTCTGTGTAGCTCTTCCAGGTTGCCAGCAGAGGCTGATCAAGACGGCCTCCACCAATAAGCAAACTATTCTTCTCTACCTCAACCTGATGACAGAAACAAAACTTATCAGCTCATCACCAAGATGGCGGCCCGCCTGATGGTCTTTGTTGACACAAACGGCTGCTGTTTTTGGACAGAAGACAACTAGAACAGCGAAAATTGGACAGGTGACTGCTAACCTGTGTTTGATCAACTGTTTTTTTAATTGACTCTAAGTTTTCTGTCAGATTAAATGTTTGATGGTTTAAAAGCCGAATAAACTCATTCAAAATATCCAAAGTACTGTAAAATATAAATGTATTTTTTTTGTATTTTAATTTTGCCTGCAGCCATAAAGGACTAAAGACTTCCACAACGACAATACAAAAGTTGAATTTTTGTCCACTTTATTCTGTCTCTTAATCTCTTAAACAGTGTATTCAGCAACAATGTGTGACACGTTTGAATTAGAGCAGATAAAAAAAGTCCTATTAATCAATTCGTCCACTGACAGAAAGTTAAGTGGCAACTATTTTGTTAGTGATTCATCGCTTCGTCACTTGTCAAGCAAGAAATCTTACAGAAAAAAAGATGAATCAAATAAATGAGAAAATAATTGTGTCAAATACTGACTAACTGGATAATGAGATGGCACCTGACAGTCCTGAGGTGTAATCAGGTGAAATTAGAGAAAACACCTGTGTCAGTGTCCCAGTGAAAGATGACACAGTGAACATGTAAAGAAATAATTTCTTTAGATGTGACATGAGAATGTTGGTAAATTACTTACTGAGGCCTGTTTGTCTCTAACTGGGGTCATTGTTTGCGTCAACAAAGAGTTTGTGAGCTAAAAGGGATGAGCAGCATGAGTCTGCAGAAAAGCTAACTGGTTTGACAGCTTTACTCATCACTGAGGGGGAAATGCACGAGTAACAGTGCAGGCAAAAGATAAAAAATGCTGAATGTGGTTGTTGCTAGACATGAGTTGGCGACATATGCTCTGCATCAGTGGCTCCCAACCCTTTTTGACTTGTAATGTAACCATTTCAAAACAAAGCGGCCTCCTGCAACAGCGACTCAAACAGATTTTTTCTTATAGTTCTTCTTCTAGTGGCACCTACAAGTGATTTCAAAGAACTTTCACCATTTGTCGAAATTAGAATACACAGTAAATTAATCTAAGTTACTAAAATCAAAAATATGCTAGCAATTACTACTGAAGCCATGACTAACATAGCAACGACTGACATAGCAACAACTACTACAGCATCAAGAGCAATGACAACAATTACTACCTAAGCAAAAATTAACATAGCATCAACTGGAGAATAGTCACATGAAAATAAATACTTATAAATTTAACAAATGCAACATAATAACAGCTCTAAGTCACACTATTACTCAAGACTCAACTTTATCATTAAAAAAATGCACATGAATGATAATGGATGGCTTACGTAGGCTTTCCCCTCCTTTTCCTAACCTCCTCTTTCCAATCTGTATTAAGCTCTTTGCATTAATGTAATTAATGTAATTCAAAAACACCTGCAAGTTTCGTCTCCATCACTTTTTGGCACACAACTCTCCCTTAAAAGAGTTACCTGTTGGGGCAGCGGAACAGTGATTTTGTGGTGAGCAGATGATTTGGTGTTAGTGGATCCATATTGGTGGGATCACTGATACTATCAATAGCAAGACGCCGGTTGTTTATAATGGACATGGAAGAAGATAGAAGAATGTCCTTAAAGAAGTATTGTGCAATTTTCCAGTACTTTGTGCCAGGACTGACCCAAGCACACTCTTTACTGTTCTGATCTGCAACTCCCATTCACCTCCAGTATGACATGAGCCTGGTGCATTCATGCAGAAGTCACAGTGCTTCCAGGTATATAGCCACTCTTTCTTTGTTTAATTCCTTGAGGGCTTTTTCCATTTTATTTCTTGTTTGCTCCTCAACGCCTCCTCTGACGGCTCTGAAACACAGTAAAGCATTGATAAAGCCCCGTAATCCAAAGCTTCCTGAACCCTCTTGCTATCTGAATAAATTCCCTTTTATACCACACAGTTAATGTGGTCTTTGATAGTGAACAAGACCCTTCATGGAAAACTTTAGAATTGACACACACTTTGCATTCACTGATATGACGTCAGAAGAAACCCATTTCTGGATTAAGTGTCATTGTCTTTTCAACAGGACAAAGGAGTGACCAAATCTTAAAAGATGTTTTCAGGTAAATGTAATGTTTCTGTCCTTGAGCTATTTAAAGGTCAGCTTTGGGTTTCAAAGCTATGCGTGAGATTTGCAGATTGCGTACTCCCTGAGTTCTCTCTGATTCGTCGCCGGTGGCTCTGCCGACAGTATATATATATCAATCGTGTCACGTTAATTTTCAGAGGTGATAACTAGAATCGAGATGAGAGTACTTGAGGTGTTTCTCTTGGCAGTGCTGGGCTGCAGTCTGGCTGGAGGGAGACTTGTGTCCAAATGTGAACTGAAGGACCAACTGATGACGGCGATTGGTAATCTGATGGTGAAGGCTGAAAAAGGACAGAGTGTGGAGAACTTGGTGGCCAAGAGTAAGTCCTGTTTGTTACTTTTACAATAGAAACAATGATGTAATTGGAAGTAAAAAATAATAATTATAAAACTGTAATGTGATTTGTGATCAGCAAATTAAAATTTGTCTCAAAACAAGTTTGAGAACTCCTGGGAAACCTCTACTGAACAATGTAGATCTGAGTCAAACCAATATGAGGTCCCCTTTTTGCCTTAGCCGCTCACTTGTTATTAGCACCCATAGGAAGAATCATGATACCTTCAATGATACCCTTATTTTCACTATAACACAATTATTATGATTATTATATTGTGTTATTATAGAATTATAACAAATGATCCTTTATTTTTTATTTAGCACCACCAGCAGGTCAAATTTCTTTTTGTCTATTACTTTGGTGTAGTATTTGCAAAGGTACGGCCCCATTAAGCTAGCATGGCTGTCAGAATAAAGCGCTATGGATCGAAGGCATAACATATATTAAAAGATTATTTGTAAGTTTGTTTCTTTCTTCTCTCTCCTGCCTTCAGTCGTCTGTCACGTTGAGCTGACGTCAGACTTTAACACCAGTGCGGTGAATCTGCTGACTCCTGGGATGGAAGACCATCACAGCAGGGAAAGAAGGGAACGGGCGACAGGGGACGGTTTGGCAAAGCCGAGCGTGAGGACGACTCCGGAGAGCGGGAACGGGAAGACAAGAGACGTCCATCAAAACACAGCCCAAACCCAACCATCCGTCCTCCACCCTCCACCCTTTCAACTACACCCATTCTTCCCACACTATCTACCAACCTTTCAACCAACCTGAACCAGTCTGGTGAGCCCTCAACCACAATCCAGCCCAGGAAGCGACGGGATGTCATGCCTCCTCCATCAGACACCCACCCCACACTGCCCACTCACCCCACCCCATCCAGCCATACCGAACCCTCTGCCCGCCCCACCCCTCTTAAAAACTCCAACCACCCCACACCACCCACTCGCCCTTCACACGTGGATGAGCTCTAACGACCCCTTAATCACAATCCCGTCCCATGTCAGGGAGAGACGGGACGTCAGGGATCCTCCATCAGACACCCACCCCACACCACCCACCCCTCCTAAAAACTCCAACCACCCCACACCACCCACCCCTCCTAAAAACTCCAATCACCCCACACCACCCACTCGCCCTTCACACGTGGATGAGCCTAACGGCCCCTTAATCACAATCCCGTCCCATGTCAGAGAGAGACGGGACGTCAGGGATCCTCCATCAGACACCCACCCCACACCACCCACCCCTCCTAAAAACTCCAACCACCCCACACCACCCACTCGCCCTTCACACGTGGATGAGCCTAACGGCCCCTTAATCACAATCCCGTCCCATGTCAGGGAGAGACGGGACGTCAGGGATCCTCCATCAGACACCCACCCCACACCACCCACCCCTCCTAAAAACTCCAACCACCCCACACCACCCACCCCTCCTAAAAACTCCAACCACCCCACACCACCCACTCGCCCTTCACACGTGGATGAGCCTAACGGCCCCTTAATCACAATCCCGTCCCATATCAGGGAGAGACGAGACGTCAGGGTTCCTCCATCAGACACCCACCCCACACCACCCACCCCTCCTAAAAACTCCAACCACCCCACACCACCCACTCGCCCTTCACACGTGGATGAGCCTAACGGCCCCTTAATCACAATCCCGTCCCATGTCAGGGAGAGACGGGACGTCAGGGATCCTCCATCAAACACCCACCCCACACTGCCCACTCACCCCACACCACCCACCCCTCCTAAAAACTCCAACCACCCCACACCACCCACCCCTCCTAAAAACTCCAACCACCCCACACCACCCACTTCGCCCTTCACATCGTGGATGAGCCTAACGCTCCTTAATCACAATCCCGTCCCATGTCAGAGAGAGACGGGACGTCAGGGATCCTCCATCAGACACCCACCCCACACCACCCACCCCTCCTAAAACTCCAACCACCCCACACCACCCACTCGCCCTTCACACGTGGATGAGCCTAACGGCCCCTTAATCACAATCCCGTCCCATGTCAGGGAGAGACGGGACGTCAGGGATCCTCCATCAGACACCCACCCCACACCACCCACCCCTCCTAAAACTCCAACCACCCCACACCACCCACTCGCCCTTCACACGTGGATGAGCCCTAACGCCCCTTAATCACAATCCCGTCCCATGTCAGGGAGAGACGGGACGTCAGGGATCCTCCATCAAACACCCACCCCACACTGCCCACTCACCCCACACCACCCACCCCTCCTAAAAACTCCAACCACCCCACACCACCCACTCGCCCTTCACACGTGGATGAGCCTAACGGCCCCTTAATCACAATCTGGTCCCATGTCAAGGAAAGACGGGACGTCAGGGATCCTCCATCAAACACCCACCCGACACTGCCCACTCACCCCACACCATCCAACCATACCACACCCTCTGCCCGCCCCACGCCACCCACAACTCCTAAAAACTCCAACCGCCCCACACCACCCACTCGCCCTCCACACCTGGGTGACCTTAACAACCCCTTAATCACAATCCGGCCCCACGTCAGGGAGAGACGGGATGTCAGGCATCCCCCATCTAATACCAGCCCTGCACCACCCACCCATCCCACACCATTCAACCACCCTCAACAGCTGGAAAAGGAGGTCTGGACCCTCTATGGTCTTTTCCAGCTCAGCAGTAACCTGGTCTGCAATGACACGACTCTTTCACCCAACATCTGTGGGATGGACTGCAACAGTGAGTTTCAATCTTTACACTTTAAGTTTAAAGTTTGCGTTCATTTGCTAAAATCTGACTATTTATACGCCCCAAACAGCCAATGTAGTGACTCAACTGACGTTAGCTGTACCATGCTAGTAACCTATACATCAATCATGTGTGTTTGTGTGTGGACACACAAACACACATGTGACAGCTCAGACAATTAAAAGGAGCTACAGTTCATTCTCCTTTTGTTCTTCTCTCCTCTGCAAAAATGTTCAGTTTTCATTTTCATCATGCATCTTCAACCTTAAACCAAAAAACTTGTTTTCTTTCCAGACTTGCTTGATGACAACATCAGTGATGACATCAGCTGCTTAATGACGATCTTAAACCAGCTGATGTAAGTTCATTTTTAAATTTCTACACGGTGGAATCAAAGGTGCATCAAATGTCGAAGAACCTGCACAGAAACTTATTTTTAAAATGATATGATGATTCATGTGGACTTTTTTTTACAATGTTAAATATGAAACTAGGGGCACTGAAGCTAGTGATCAGTTGGAATGATTGTGGTTGTAGCTGGAAGTCAGTCAGGCTTAAACATTTTAAGCCCACAGAAAGAGGAGGAGTGTTGCCCTGTGTGATTCAAATAGGAGCTAAACCCTAAAGCTTGAAATATGTTTTTCTGAATATTTCCACAGTGCAAAAGGTTACCAACCTCCCCAGCAGGAGTTAAGCAAAATGTAAGTTATTATTTTCATCTGTTTGTAGTCTTTGAGTTGGATGTACTGCTTTCGATATCTGATTTTTAAATGCAATACATTATGAATTCACTACCAATATAATCATGAAAATAATACCATCAGTTTACTTGGCATGAAACAACATTGCATATAACGTTAATCTCATCTGTTTATTTGCAGGATCAGACTCATCTTCCAGCAGGAGTGCAGTGATCAGGTTGCCTCTGAGTACTTTGCTGAATGTGCCTAACCTAAACACATTCAGTGCCTTAACTATCACTGGAAGGATTCACCACCTCTGAAATGAGTGGCCAGTGATTTATGACATTAATAAAGTGAAGCATGTTGAAATTGTTGCATTATATGTGTCTATAATCTGTAAAAAGTTTGCCCTACAGCATTGTGGTAAAAAAAGTGTTTCATTCTGGAGAAATGAAGGAATTTCCACGAAATGCACAGGTCAATAAAGATAATCAAAAGACTCTAAATGGTCCTATAAATATAGAGCTTAATTATTGCTTCAGCAACAAAATTAGTTGGTTGTATGATTGAGTTACCAGCACCTTACTATACATGTCAAGAGTCCTATATTTAACTGGGACTGTATTATTATGTTAATGATTTATTTTTATTATTTATTATAATTATTATTCGATCTTCCCCTCTGACTTAGAAAAAAAAACTACAACACCATCCCTTTAATACCTTAAAATGATTTTATTTATGACAATTATGTTGTGGTTCCAACTTCTCACCACTAGAGGTCATAAATTATCACGTTATAGAAAAAGTCAACATACCCCTATTAAAATGCCAGGTTCTAATGACGTAAAATAATGAGACAAAGGTAAATCATGTCAGAACTTTTTCCACCTTTAATGTGACCTATAATGTGAACACTTCAATAGAAAAACAAACTGAAATCTTTGAGGAGGAAAAATGAAAACGAAAAACCTCACAATAACCTGGTTGCAAAAGTGTGCACACCATCTTATAACTGTGGATGTGGCTGTGCTCAGGATTAACCAATTACATTCAAACTCAGGTTAAGTAGAAGTCATTAGACAGTTGTCATCATTTAAAGTGACTCTGATTAATCACAAATAAAACTTAGCTGTTCTAGTAGGATTTTCCTGATATTTTCTTAGTTGCATCTCCGAGTAAAAGCCACGGTCTGCAGAGAGCTTTCAAAGCACTAGATAAACCATGGGACACAGTGAAGACAGTCATCATCAAGTGGAGAAAATATGGCACAACTGTGACTTTACCAAGAACTGGACGTCCCTCCAAAATTGTCAAGTTGTGATTTATTTCTTGTGCAATTCCCCACTTGAAAAGGACAGTCCCTCCACATGAAGATCATAACTGGATTTCACTCAATAAACAGCCATGGGATCAGTTGTTCGTTTTTTATTGATCATTCTTTCTTGGGCAGTAAACAGGTGAAAAACCTCAAAAGAGAGATGACAAATCTAAATTATTATCTGAGTTAACAGCCAAATTAAATAAATATATTCACCTTTAACTCAGATAAACACATTACTGCCATTATAAGTTAGGTTTCCAATTTTTAACAAATAAATACACCCCATTAGCATTTATCAGAATTATCACAATCAGTATTTTTAGCTGTATTAGTAAAGAATTATCATAAAGTATCATTGTAGCCACACTAACTAAATATGTTCCCCAAAACAAATTAGTTTGTATTTTAATTTTCAAAATTGTATTTTTTCTTATCTTTTAACCAAGAATATTTCTATTTATTTAATATTTAGGTTAATTAAGATTTCTACAATGCTTAAATTACTTTTAACCATTTCAAACACATTTGAAGTTACAAACACTACTGCAAAACTCCTATCAAAATCAACAAGAATTTAAAGTCCGTGTTTTCCTCAGAGCATTATTAGCACACTGCTTAAGTCAATCTAGCCAAAACCATGGCCAATATGGCGCTTACCGGCTGTCCTTCACAGTTTTGTGGAGGGCTTGGTCTTGCACAATCACTTTGATAACAAAGATGAAGTTCCCTTGGTCTTGTGGTGCTATAAATGCTCCTTCCACTGCAGTCTCCACTAAAGACAACCACAGAGCCAGGTTCTGCCACACTAATTGCCTGAAAGAT
This sequence comes from Lepomis macrochirus, assembly GCA_024633595.2. Classification (NCBI taxonomy): domain Eukaryota; kingdom Metazoa; phylum Chordata; class Actinopteri; order Centrarchiformes; family Centrarchidae; genus Lepomis; species Lepomis macrochirus. Next base: position 10,530 of record JALXJV020000275.1, read on the forward strand.
TTGTTCCACCTGGTTCACCACTGATTGAAGGGGAGGAGGAGCTCCCAGGCAGTTTGTCAGCACAAAAATTGATGAAAAGACGAAAAGAAAACTGGTCATAGAGGCTTCCAAGAGGCCGACAGCAACATTAAAGGAACTGCAGGAATTTCTGGCAAGTACTGGCTGTGTGGTACATGTGACAAGTATCTCTCGTATTCTTCATATGAACGGGCTATGAGGTAGGGTGGCAAGACGGAGGCCTTTTCTTACAAAGAAAAACATCCAAGCACGGCTGAAGTTTGCAAAAACAAACATCAAGTCCCCCAAAAGCATTGTGGGAAAATGTGTTATGGTCCGATGAAACCAAGGTAGAAGTTTTTGACCATAATTCCAAAAGGTATGTTTGGCGCAAAAACAACTCTGCACATCACCCAAGGAACAGCAGACCCACAGTGAAGCACGGTGGTGGCAGCATCATGCTTTGGGGCTGTTTTTCTTCACCTGGAACCGGGGCCTTAGTCAAGGTGGAGGGAATTCTAAACAGTTCCAAATACCAGGCAATTTTGGCACAAAACCTTCAGGCGTCAGTTAGAAAGCTGAAGGTGAAGAGGAAGTTCACCTTTCAGCAGACAACGACCCAAAGCCCACATCCAAATCCAGAAAAGCACGGCTTCAGCAGAAGAAGATTGATGTTTTCGAACGGCCCAGCCAGAGCCCAGACCTGAATCCCATTGAACGTCTGTGGGGTGATCTGAAGAGGGCTGTGCACAGGCGATGTCCTCACAATCTGACAGGTTTGGAGCGCTTTTGCAAAGAAGAGTGAGCAAATGTTGCCACGTCAAGATGTGCCATGCTGACAGACTCCTACCCAAAAAGACTGACTGCTGTAATAAAATCAAAATATTAGTCTAAGGGTGTGCACACTTTTGCAACCAGGTTAATTGAGGCCTTTTATTTTTCATTTTTCCCATTTGTTTTTCAATTGAATTGTTCAAATTGTAGGTCACATTAAAGGGGGAAACTACACTGGCTTCCCGTTTCTTACCGGATCACATACAAAATCCTGCTCCTTACCTACAAAGCCAGACACCACCTGGCCCCTTCATGCCTCACTGTCCTCCTCTCCCCCTATCAACACCCGCGGTCCCTCAGATCCACCTCAGCCGGTCTCCTCTACGTCCCCAAGTCCAAGCTCAGCAGTTTTGGGGACAGAGCCTTTTCCAGGTCAGCTCTGAATCTCTGGAACTCCCTCACCATTTTCCAGCCTTAAGGCCCATCTTTTCTCTTCTGCCTATCCCTAGCCGTTTTTTTTTTTGTTTGCTTTTTTGTCATGTTTCTTTATCTGCTCTGTAAAGCAACTTTGAGTTTGTGAAAAGCGCTATAAAAATTAAATTTATTATTATCATTATTATTATTAATTTACCATGCTCAACATTCAAATATTTCTGTCAATGTGACCTCACATCAGTTGACAATTTATTAGGCCACTCTATTTTTCAATTCACTTTTCACTTTTCATTTTCATCACCTCCATTTTGTCCATTTGCTTGTTTGTTACCTCCACCCTTGAGGCTACTTTCTTTAAATGATGAATGCCAATTTTGAGTTGTGAATGATTATTGGTAAATGAAAATGACGAAACATGGTTGTGTTTTCATAATATCACTACTGTTTTAATCAAATCGATTATAAATTAATCAAATCACTTGAGCATTCATCACTCTATTTTTCATTTCACATCCATTTTTACCACCTCCATTTTTATTAGTGAATTATTATTTCCTCTCTTACTCACATAGACAAGTGCCTCAGAATGCTTACTTACCTTAGTATAGTTGCAAATTGTAAAATTAATTCTCAGGTAAAGACAAGCAACCTGAATGTTGAGTTGACAAAGTGTTCCTTTGTGAGAACATGTTTTAAATTTGT
>JALXJV020000276.1:0-12432 GCA_024633595.2 Lepomis macrochirus
AGCTGACAGTGATATACTACTCACTTGTGCCTGTATCGCAAAGCAAAAAATAAATGAATGCCACTCACTCTCTGCTGGTAGCCTACATCCCAGCTTAACGTAGGTCAACGGATGAGCACAAACAATTGCTGACACTAACTTAGAAATATCTCCTTGACCTGGCCCTCTTAGCAAATTTACGAATGGATGTACAGTACACACATTTGAGTTTTAAAAGCAGCCTTACATTAGCCTGCCTGTATTCAGGAATAAGGATATTTTCCATTGTGTAGTTTTTCAGAAAGTGTCTGCTTTATTTGCACTTCTATGTAGACGGAGATGTGAAAGCCTTCATTCAACACCCAAGGACGGTATGAAAAAGACACTGTCACTTACTTACATTTACCGGCCACATTGTGGATTAACACTTATAATAAATATACACTAGAACACATAAAGGAATAGCTGTTTCACATCTGCATAAATTATGTGAAATGAATAGATGCTTCAGAGTTTAAATAACCCTCTTCAAACATGTTTGCTGTGAATGCATGTTATTACATCTTTAAATAAGCCCTGCTTTTACATTTAGGAATCCGTTCAAATCAGATCAGCTCACCATGTTCACTGCTCTGTGCTCTTCTTTAAAAATATAACAATTTAACTTCAGCAAACTTCACTCTGTGTAATTAGCTGTGAAAACTGTGTGTGGCTTGTTAATTGCAATTATGATGGCTGATCATGTAAGCCTATAAAGTAATTTAAGTGTTTTTATCCCTCAATTTCCAAAAATTGTAAATGTCTGTTTATTGTGGCTTTCAGACAAAGTAAACTTTTAGTTTAGACATTTGGGATAAAAATCCAATTTGAAAGACTTATTTTGAAAGGATTCCATCATTTCAGCACTTTCACTGAGTTCTATGTAGCTCAGTGGATAAACGAAGACACTAACACTGCTGGGGTTTTAGAGGATGACTCCCTCTGCGGCCACCCATGCTGGTGAGTGGATGCATTTATGAGTGCGTAAGCCACTTTGTATAAAAGCATCCGCCAAATGGCATTTGTTAGTTATTGGGATGTCAGCTATGGTGCTTTGTCAGCTGCACGAAGCCTCAACTCTGCTCTGTTTAAACAGAGTCATGTCTGAGTGGTTAGTTTTATCAGAGGCCCGAGGTTGGGATGTCCACATGTGAGCCATCTTTGTTTCAAAACTAGGTCAGTGCATGAGACTTTAAATAGCTTACTGGATACCATCTGTGTCATTTTTACCTGCTACATGTCACATTTCTTGAAGTTTTCTGTACTGAGAATTGTCTATCAGTTGCCAAGAGGCTGGGTGACCACATTCTTGAAATACCTTGCTGAGTGGTTTCTTGTTGCTTCTTACTTGACTTGTCAATTAAAAGAGCATTTAGCAGCATTGTAAATTAAGCAGGATTCAGAAGGGATTCAGCGATGGGCATTTAGCTGGTGCCAGTGTTTTGTTAACCTGATTCCTTTGCCTGCCTCTTGTCGCCCAGAAGCACTGCACATCCTCTCGAGTGATCTTATGTAATGTAGATCCAGCAACTTAGATGTTCACAGTTGCCAGTCTCACAACTGTTTCAGACATTTTTGACATCATTTACTCGTAGCCAAAAGCCATGAATGAGCGAAACACTATTGCAGAGCGGCACCAACACAACCCTGAATGTATGCAATTGTAGCACAGCTGTGACAGAGTAGAGCAATTATGTGATAAATCGCATCCAAGGCAGAATACTAAAATGATCTTCATATACAGTACTCACTATACAGGGGGATAAAAAATAAAAACAATATTTAATATGAAATCCTGATTACGTTTTTAAGACTCATCAAGCTAAGTGGGTAGCACTTCTCTAGCCACTTTAGTCCAGATCTACAGTACAGAAATGCTCTCATTCGACTGTATATGCATCAAGCATAAGCGTAGGTATTGATTTATAGTTCAGCATGGGATTCAAGCCACTGACTGTCAATGTGCTGTACATTATGAGGTTAGTTTGTGTAATTGCATTGACATAATTCATTAACTTTGTGATGGAGAGCTACATGCTGTGTTCACATTGTGAACTGGTGTGCTAGCTCACAAAATAGCAGCTAAAATGGAAATGATTCATTGCTGAACTTTTTTTTTTAAATTTGCTCTCTATTGTCTTCATCATTAATACATTTTAGTATTACAAACATGTAGGACCAATCACAGTTCACCTGAGCTCCACCTGATATCTATGTAGCTTTGACAAGTATTTACATTTTTGAGGAGGTGCTTGTAACTTCTGCTTCTTCATGACACAAAAGAATAAATCCAGCTTTACTGTCAGATGTAGGGATGGGGAGCGAAACCCGGTTCTATAAGGACTCTTTTCCTAAATTTCTCAAAAGCTGAATCAAGGTCCGAGCTTATCGATACTGCTATAGGACTAGCAGGTTTCAAGTGTCAAATCTGATTCACTTGGAAACGCAATGAATAAGAAAACTAATGTTTTGGGGTTTTTTATTGATGGTACTGAAACGCAGTATTAAACGGGCCCGGGACTGTTATTATCAGGCTTCAGCCTCTGCCTACTCGCTGTCCTACACACGCACAGCAACCTGCAGAAAGAGACACCGCTCTGTTGCGGTGGAGATGGTGAAGTTTGGGTCTCTTCTTACCAAATACTGTCACTAAGTAATTGTAAAGTATCGATAAAGAATTGGGTCCTTAAAGGGGTGGTATTATGCTTTTTGGCTTTTTCCCTCTCCTTTATTGAGTTGTATATCTTTTTTGTGCATGTAACAGGTTTGCACAGTGAAAAAGCCCAAAGTCCAGCCCAAAGGGAGTTTCCATCTCCCAGAGAAAGCTGTGCTCAGAACCACTTGAAAACAGCTTGTTTGTAGTCCAACCCTTCACTTCCTTGACTTGTGACATCACAATGCAAACGGCGTCATAAAGCTTGCCAAGTGGCTAGCGGGGTCAGACCACGCCCTCAAATCAAGCTAGTGTGGCGGTGGCTCTTTGGCTCAACTTCGCCTTTATTTGGCGGTTCGAGCCAAAGAGGCCAGCAACAGGAAGTTTATTTTACAGCTTTCGTATGGAATTTCATCACTAAATCCACTTCTGAGAAGTTTTGAGGTGAGAAATCAGCTGTGTAGATTTCGAATATTGACAGTTTTACGAGACGTGATGGCGGAACAAAAATATGATGAGTATTTTCACAGTTAAGGAGCTCCGCAAGTGGTGGCGGGGGAAGCCTGCGCTGACCGGCGGGAGGAGCGTGTGAGGCCGGCCAGCCGCCCGCTCACAGAGCCCTCTGCTCAGCTGGAAGGTTTTCATATCGCTTATCTGTCTTTACATTCTGAGTAATGTTGAAACGTTTTAATGCGTGGACTGAATATATTTTAAGAGCTGTGTGGATAGCTGGTGTGTGTGCGCATTGAACATTACGTTCGCGACCATTGTGTGTGGCGTCGCTATCTCTGGGTACTATCTGCAATGGAAAGCGGAGCAGGGCCAAGTAGAGTCGAGTCTCTCAATTTGCGCTATGGAAGCATTTTCGGCAAGGCAACATCGATCGTCAGAACACCGTCAGGAACAATGATGTCGTGTGGTTGTGGACTGGTAATAACTTATACCATCTGCTAGGTTACGGTCACAGTCTGAAGGCTTTGATTTGGATCACACTACCTTGTTTCTTATGACCCGCCCTTCTCTGATTCTGATTGGCTAGTAGTAGTAACTGCGCATGTGCAACTCCAACAAAGATTTTGTACAAGTAAGATGCATCACTCTGTAGCTCAAGAGCGGAGCGTACAAGTCATAGGGTGAAAAGAGGAGCTGCAGCAATGTGCAGTATGAGAATAATATGGTGTTTTTGAAAATTAAACCATGTAAACCTGTTCTGGTACAACCCCTAATTAGGATTTTGAACATGAAAATGAGCATAATACCACCTCTTTAAGCAGTCTCAATAAAGGTATCAATAAAAATGAACAATCCCCATCCCCCATCAGATGATAAGGACCAGGACTCAGCCTTGCTCTGAGATCAAAGGCAAAATAATACACACTCAAGTGTATGCTGATGAATGAACATATACACTGCATTTGTTCACATAGAAATACAGATATACACAGCCCTGATGCCTGCATGCATACGGATAAGTCCCATGTCTCAGTGTTACTCTGCATGGGTCTGTGGAAATGCTCCTGTGTAATGAAGCAGAAACTTTAATAAGGACTTTACAAGGCAGAGATCTGATTCTCTTTCTGTCCCTCATGCTGTTTCTCTCAGCTCACGCATACCTGCACACACCATTTAATTTAAATCCCACCCAGGTTGAGCGGTCAAGGGGGAAACGAGAGAGGGGGAGGAACATGTAATGAATATTGGGACATATATTAACTGTCACAATGGGACGTCCACTTTCACTTTTTTATCTTCTCTCTCGCCTTTTTTTCGGGGTCACTCAGCCCTTCGCCGTCCCTCTGAGCTTGAGCTGCTCGTCTGCCTGTGACACCCCCGTCCTTATACCTCTCAGAGTGACTAATATGGCTCTCGTGAGACATAGGAGGGCCAGAAGACGGGGGATAGACTTTAAAACACATACTCTACACTGAAAATGAAAGGTCTCTCAGAATGAGGTAATCATGCAAACATTTTGACTTTTGGATTCTAATAATAAAAACCTGAACAACTACATTGTTCATTTCTGGCAAATATTAAAATAGTTTTCAGTTTTTTCTAAAGTATATTTAGCAGTGCTCTACAAACAAAATCCAATTCACCTCTGTTGTACTGGGGAGGCACCACAAATCTAATACCTGGGCAAATAAACTCAGAAGTAGTTGCATGTCAAGACAGAATTGTTTAAATCTGATTTTTTTTTAAACCTTGTTATGTTACAATATTGTAAAGTGTTATACTCCTCTGGGTCACCATTTTCACATCACACATTCTTGGTGGGTATAAGAGAGCCACAAGGAGAGAGAGGAGAAAAAGAAGCACAGCGGTGGAAGGATTGTAACCACAGCAGGGGCACTTGTCTGCCATCTCTCTGTGAGACAACGTATAAGAGAGATCAGGGGAGGTGGACAAGGAGAAACTGAGAAATGCAGGGGTGGAGGCAGCCGGGTAGGACAGGGGGTTTTCTTGAAGCTCAGTGGAGCGTTGATGTGTCTCTGTCCAGCTGAGAGCAAAGGGATAGAGAACCTACTATCTGCTGTACCAGGGGGTCTGCAGAGAGACACATGCAGGAGGAACAAACAGAGAGGACGGGGAGATGGAGGCTGAAGTAAAGAGTGAGGGGGAGTGGGATATCGATGTGAAGATAAAGACCAACAGAGACAGAAGGAGGGATTAAGAGAAGACTGCTGTGATAATAATTGCTGTCATCTTGATTTTTTTTAAAAATTTTATTATGCTGTTGCAGTGGGCTCTGCCTATTGATGGGGAGAGTAAGGTTGCTCACTGAAGCTGTGCCAGGCAAGATTTATATGTAAAATCACAGCCAGTGCAGTTGGCCTAAATCACAAACCATTGCTGCAGTGGGTGGAGAAAAGCATCAAATTTTAGCTACAATACTGAAAGAACATTTCTTTCTGTCCTTGATAGATCATTCTCAGTTCTTTGACAAATACTCCAAAATTGTGTAAAATACTAAGCACTTGAGTGAAAACTTGGTCCAAAGAAAGCTTAACTTGCAGTCCCCTGCAAAACAGCATTATACAACTTTACTACTAATGTAGCACTTTCATTTTTTAACTGTTACTATGGAGGTATTCATATAACAGCATAGGTAGTTTCAGCGAATATCCCTAAAACGGCAACCATCCCACAGTAATTGTGATGGAAGCAACTCATGTGACGTTATAGAGCATAAAGTCTGTGTGGGGAGGAGCTCAAAACATTGACCTTTAAGACGGGAGACTGCTGTTTTTTTCCATCCGGCAGTTTTTATTTTTTAAATTTTTTTATAAAGCAAGAACACAGTTGTTCTGTAACTTCAACCACACGCTTAGTATTATAACCATATAGGTCCCCTAACCCAACCCGATCTCATCCCAGAGTCACATATACACGCTTTGAAAATAACGTCAGGCACGTGTACACACAGACATCAAGAGGGGCTTCAGCACCTGCCCTTTTTCTTCCTCTAGAGAAAGTGCCCTGTATTTATTCCTGTTTGCAACAGATTCCCTGTCAAACAAATATATTTATTGGAAAAAAAATCTAAATAGGCATCTCGGAAGATGAGACTTTGGAGTTTCGATGGCCTCTCTCTCTCTCTCTCACTCTCTCTCTCCCGCATCTCACTGCCCAACCACAGCGCAGCACACAGACAGACAGCAGCCCCTCCAGCTTCTCTCCCAGCAGTGTTTTTCTTGGCTTGTGTGGAGGTGATTGGTGTTGAACAAAAGACTAAACTACCAGTGCCTCGAGTTTACCTCTAATTAAACAAAAGACTGTATAGGCCTATGTCCTGCTAACGCATGACTCATGAGCTTAGCTAATGTTATGAGTTAGCTGAAGTTTAGCTAAGGCAATATCTCATGGCCATACAGGCTAATGGACTGATGGAGACACTACAGGTGAAGACAGTAACATTTATGTCTAATAACGTCATCACAATCACCACATTGATATGCAAATTAGGCATTAACTAATTAAAATGCGCCAATTTGCACACATTTGACAAGACACTGCAGGTGAATGGGATAAACAAAATAACTAAAGCATATCAACCACAGAACTTCCCCAGTTAATGACTTTAATTAAGAGTTGGCTATTTTCCTCTGAAATGTGCTTTGTAAATATGCAGATTAGCTTGTTTTGGTTAATATAGAATAAATCTACAGACTGAGGGTATTAGGTTTAAAACCAACACCATCTAAAGGTGTATTCTTGAAGTTTTATTTCCATTAGAGCAAAAGAAGACATGGAAGCAAAACAGACCAAAATTGACCACTACATGAAAAAAGTTCCTTAAAGAGTAACTTCATAGTTTTGATGGTCGGCTCCTCATCTAATAACTCTCTGTTCTATTAGTTTCTTGTGTGCTGATAGATCCTTATATAATACAGACAGCCCTCCCTCAAATGTGAAACTAAGTCCATGTCACCATCAGTAATTGTGTGTGAGTGTGTGTGTGTGTGTGTGTGTGTATGCATGATACATGTAATATAATAGCAACAATAATAAAGTATTTGATCAATACATTAATGTATTCAGGCAATTCAGTATTATGTTGCTTGGCTGTGTGAAGCTGAAGGTTATCTTTACTAATTTGGCATCTTGCTTGTGAAACAAAAAGTAAAAGTATTTAAATAACATTTATATAAATCATGGCTGCAGCCCAATGCCACAGTTTAGTGTGAAGAGTTATGTATTCCAATAACACCGAAAGATTTGAAAAGATTTATTGCCTTGTGTAAAATAAACAAATTATTAATGAAACTATGTCATAAAAATGTACTTGAAAGTAGTAGCATAGAAAACATGCACAGTGTGGCATAGTTTCCTTTGCTGTCGCCTGCTCCTGTGATAAATCTAGTGAATACTAAAGAAGACCGTGGTCTCTATGTGAACTGATTATTTTGTAGAAAAGTAAAAATGTTATTGAGTTAATATATTTGTCTTGTTTAAAAAAATGCCCTTTTTTTCACTTGAGGCCCTGCCCACAAAAATATCTGTGCTCGTCCCTGAAAAACGTGGTATGATACGCCGCAGTTTGCATTAGCGTCGCAACACAAACTGCTAGGGTAGCTGTAGGGTTAGCTGGTCCACATTCATATATTTACTTAGACTTTACTTAGGCACTAACTTCTCTGCTAAACCTAAGCAAACTTTACCATGATCTGTAACAGTCTTGGAAGGCACAGAGAAAATGTTTTCCTGCCAATCGAGGCGTCATAACCAGAAAGCGATACTAGGGTGTTGTTCTAGGGGGAGATTGACAAGTGACTTAACTGGTGAAATTGACTGAGTTTTCTACAGTCTACAGCAAGTTCCGGTCACTATTAACTACTAGCAGACATTTCAAAAGACTAGCTTTCTTCTCTGTGTCTTATTTTTGATTTGACATTTGAATGGCTTCCTTATCCCACACTGTCTACATGGTAGTTTATTTCATGGTGTGTGTGTGTGTGCTGCGATTAAATGTATGTTGTGAACCTCCCCATGATTAAAACATGGAGATTACACATCCTGAATGGGCCCTCTGTTCTTCATATTAAAAATGAATAGAGTAGAGAAGAAGGCGAGAGCAGAGGAAAGGACAGAGCTCTTGTTTTTAAACACAGGACCTAGGAGGTACATTAGAGCTATCAATAAATCAAGAAATACGTGAGTAGTTTAAAATCAAGGAAAGGAGATATATGCTGCGTCTCTTTTTCTAATAGCGTCTGACCAATTTTCAACAGCTGAATATAGCTCTATTTCTCTCTAACCCCCCACCACTTGTAATAAAATTCTGTCTTGGATTAGTCCGTTGAAATTATGAATTGTAAATTGTGTATTTATCATTAAGAAAATACAAAAATTGGGCATTAGCCGCTCATGTCTTTTGCCACTACATTATTATAAACTTCAAATCTAATTACATTTCTACAATATTGTAACGCTTGGGTGGGCCCACATTCAGTTATAAAGGCTTCATGCTTTATTTTAGGCAGCCTTAATTATTTATGACATTTTCTAAGAGGCTTCCACATTCTCATGTCTAAATGGCTCAGCATTTTATGACTGAAACACTGTTCTGTCTTGTCCATTAAAAGTTGATTTACAGTTTATTGTCTGGGGTTTGAAAATCCTTCGATCATTTCTTAAATCAAACAAAAATGTCTGCTACAAAGTTGGCTTAAGGACAGAATGTGAACATTTTTGTTTGGCTAAAATATAGTTTTCATGGCCATTTTTTTCTGTCTATGTCTCCACATTTTTGCCGCAGTTAAAACACAATTTTCTTGTGGAAATGGAGAGTCTGAAGTGTTCGTTTTTTGGTGGTAGAAACTCTACATTTTAAAGTGGCACATCAGTAAAGTGGCCGAGAGCGAAAGCTCTTATCCCCTTGTCCTCCTGCTCTCTTCTCTTACAATTTCTCTCAGACTTTTATATACGAACAGTATTTTCTATTTATTGCTGGCTGACCTTATATTACTACCCATATAAAACCCGGCAAACTCTCTTTAACTTGTCTGGAATACTGATGACCTTGTTTTATTGGCATTTTAGTGAATCTATTTTTACGTGTTGAGGTTGAAGCCTGCTGTGCCCTGCTGGTGTTTAACTAGTGAAGTGAAACTCACAGAACCTGCAATTTAATGGTCACATATTGATGATGGTGGTCAGCCTGTTGGTGAAGAGATGGAGCTTATGGAATTTGGATGCAGGTACTGTAGTTAGCCAGGTATAACATAACACAGTTTATTTTATTTGACCCTAAACCCTGTCAGCAAGACAAAGAGAGATAGGAAGACATTTCAGTCGCATTAAGGAGGGAGGTGATAGATTTTGTAATCGTATACCATAAGAGGTGGGATGATGGGAAGTTTTCAGAGGTACCTCTGATTCTCTCAAACTTTTTCTCCTTCTCACATTTCCACTTCCATCTTTTATCATGCCCGCCCACACATTAAGTCACTTAAACTTCTCTTATCTCCAGTGGGTTTTCCAGCACAGCGATAAGTCCCACATCTTTAAAATATGTAGAGACGCCTGGGCGGAGGTTCACCTAAACAATTATCTTTTGAGATGAGTAATTTACTTTCTGTGAAATAAACTCAGGATGCAACATATCAACGCTGAAAACGCTTTTAGAAAAATTGCCAACAAATGGATACATAACAAAGACCGGATGTTATTTGTACAGTTTGTTTTTAACTTCAGCCAGATGTGCAATTATGCGTCTGCCCTTCAAGCATTCTCCACTTTCTTTCTTGTTGATGTCATCATTCGATCAACGTAATTTGATTGTTGATATTCTTATATGCCAGAGGCTGACTGCTATTATTTTTTGGCTTTGTCTAGTATCACCATTTGCTGAGCACCTTAAAACATTTGTCTATACCAGCTGTGTGAGATGAGAACAGTTTCACACACTTTTCCATAGCTGAGGATGACCAAAGGCTGAAAGTATATTTTCAGTAAACTAACCTTTTAGTCACCGGTGTCTGTCAGTGTCTACAAAGCAAAGAATGATTCACTGTTTAGTGCATAGAGAAAAAAACACAGAATTCAAAAAAATAACTGTGGAAAAAACAGGCAAAAAAAAGACAAATGTGTGGAGATGAGATCAAAAAACGAAATAAGAAGCTTATAAAAGCAAGCCAAACTCAAAGCAAATACAAACAGAATAACATCAAAAAATGACAAGCAATGAACCATCTGACTTGGATAACAGCATCCAAACAGGCAAGAGAATGAAAGATCATAGAAAATTGTAAAACAAGTTACAGAGGTTAATGTTTCAGATAACAACCAAAATCAGTGGTAGGATGTTTTCAAATGCCAAAAATAAGATGCATTAAAGTCAGCAGGAAACTTGAGAACAACTCCCATTTTCAGATAAATTGACCTATTTGATATCTGTGTCTAAAAGAAACATCATCATGTACTTCATAGCACATGGCGTACAGCAGATGATACTTTTTCTTCTCCATAGAGAGCATGTTTATTTTCTATAACCTTGGATAAAGCAGGATAAGCACTCTCAGCTGCAAGCAAAACACAGAGAGAAGGGGAGAAGTGATAGATTTTATAGGACCACAATCAGATTCAGTTTTACCTGTAAGGGTATCTGTGCACACTGTCATAAAGGTTTTTATGAAGCAGTCCATGGGCAGAGAAGGATGAGTAACACAATTAAAGAACATAAAGACATCTCTTATTTACTAGCGCAGGTATGTCAGGAGAGGGAGTGGAGATCAGCAGGTGGTGAGTGTTTGTTCTACAAGATAGTTATTGAGTATTGAAAGCCAGCAGGGCTGACCCCAAATAGTTTGATGATTCGATGGGCGGAGCCTGATGGGACTGTCAATCTCACCATCGAAGATTGGCAGCTAAACAATGATCACGCCATTTTGGCGATATGGCTGTGCTCAACCTCTGGTTTTACATAGAACTACCAGTTTTCTCCCAATAACTTAAAATACAGCCTATCACAATATAAATTTCAATGTGTGTAGTGGCAGTGGAGGAACAGTTACTGAAGAGACTGAGCCCCAGCTTCACTGCTGTTGTGCCGAGTTGTCCACAGAAAGAATATTATATCGCTTTTAAACAGCCGGCTACTTGAAATAGACCCACAAGGAACCGCAACGTTGCATGCAGTTGTCGGCAGCACAGCGTGTATGGAAAACTCTGCATTAGACCGGTGAATGGCGAGAGAAAAAATGGTCAACACTAAGCCTCAGTTTAGCGTTGTTAACACTATGGTTAGAGTTTGGTTACGTTGAGGCTAACATTGTAGTGTGGGTTAAAGGGTTTGGGTTGGGGACCTTCGTTGTCAGGGTGACAATAATAAATGAAGGAAACGAAGAACAGTTGTTAGAATCCGATGTTTTGTTGACCCATCCGTCCACCCTGACCTCCCCCTATGCGGTCGCTGTATAATAACGTGACCTTACTCCCGCTTTTGCTACTGTCATAATTACAACGGCTGCCACTGTCACTTAACAGAAACAATATGTCGTTTAGGGGCAGTTGCTGAAATGATGCTGTTGCTGTTTATGGGAAGACAGTCTCAGAATCTTCACTGTTAGTGATTAGGATCCCTGCAGATTCTCACCATAAAATCAACTGCATTGTTTGTTCAAACATAAAAAACTATGTTTGATCTCCTGACAACCAACCTCCAGTACTTGCATAAGTAACTCAGAAACAACAGTGTTGGATGCTTATTATTATTACATACATTTAAGGAGCATACAACAGCAAAAAGTATAAGGGAGAAAGTTAGCGATGGATGGTTGGTTGGATGGTGGATGTTTCCTACCTATAGTTTATAGTCTTTTCTGAAGTGAAGGCTCTCTTTTTTTTGACCTTGTGCTCTGAGCTGACCATAAGGACTGGAATCAAAAGGTATTTTTCTAGGCATTATAAAGGGAGCGTTGCAAGTCATAAATTGTGGTTCCTCGCAGTCCTGATCAAACCAGGTTTTATTCTCTGATTAGTAGAGTTGGTATTTTGAGGCTAAACTTGCACTGTTGCAGTGCCACCAAACAAACAAAATTTCTGTTCATATTTAGTCTGTTTTCTTAGCCATGTTTTGTATTTCTACTTTTAAATTCTAACAAAATATCAGATATCTGAGCATATGTACCTCCACTAGATGAACGGTTAAAAGAGCCAATCCATTTCCCATCTATGATGACTGTTTGTGTTTTTGTGTGTGTGTGTGTGTGTCACACAGATTAAATGACCACATAATCAGCAACTTTAAGAACACACACACA
>JALXJV020000277.1:0-12414 GCA_024633595.2 Lepomis macrochirus
GCGTAGATAGAGCTCTGAAAAACACATCAGCTTCTACCTGGACTTTGAATTATATCACTTTTAATTATCTGTAAATAATCGGTATGTGGTGACATAATAATGTACCAGCAATAATCCAATAAAAAAAGCTTACAGCACCTGGTATTCCCAGGCGGTCTCCCATCAAGTACTAACCAGGCCCGACCCTGCTTAGCTTCGAGATCCGAGACGAGATCGAGGCGTGCTCAGAGGTGGTATGGCCGTGAGCAGAAGAAGCTGCCTCAAAAGGCTCTTTATAGATCAGTAACACCCGTGAATACACGTTGACCGACATGTGAAATAATCCAATAAAAAAAAACTTACAGCACCTGGTATTCCCAAGGCGGTCTCCCATCAAAGTACTAACCAGGCCCGACCCTGCTTAGCTTCGAGATCCGGACGAGATCGGGCGTGCTCAGGAGTGGTATGGCCGTAGCGAAGAAGCTGCCTCAAAAGGCTCTTTATAGATCAGTAACACCCGTGAATACACGTGACCGACATGTGAATGGGAGTACTGGCCACAGAGCTGGCAAATTAATGGCGGCAGGGTTGCCACCGAACCCTTAAACTTCTGGAGCGGGGCGCGGTTTGCCTCGTATTTCCCTGTTGTGTTCCGTCAATGACATCACTTTAAATTATCTGTAAATAATCGGTATGTGGTGACATAATAATGTACCAGCAATAATCCAATGAAAAAAGCTTACAGCACCTGGTATTCCCAGGCGGTCTCCCATCAAGTACTAACCAGGCCCGACCCTGCTTAGCTTCGAGATCCGGACCGAGATCGAGGCGTGCTCAGAGAGTGGTATGGCCGTAAGCAGAAGAATGCTGCCTCAAAAGGCTCTTTATAGATCAGTAACACCCGTGAATACCGCATTGACCGACATGTGAATGGGGAGTTACTGGCCACAGAGCTGGCAAATTAATGGCAGCAGGGTTGCCACCCGAACCCTTAAACTTCTGGAGCGGGACGGCGGTTTTGCCTCAGTTATTTCCCTGTTGTGTTCCGTCAATGACATCACTTTAAATTATCTGTAAATAATCGGTATGTGGTGACATAATAATGTACCAGCAATAATCCAATGAAAAAAGCTTACAGCACCTGGTATTCCCAGGCGGTCTCCCATCAAGTACTAACCAGGCCCGACGCTGCTTAGCTTCGAGATCCGGACGAGATCGAGGCGTGCTCAGGAGTGGTATGGCGTAAAGCGAAGAAGCTGCCTCAAAAGGCTCTTTATAGATCAGTAACACCCGTGAATACCGTTGACCGACATGTGAATGGGGAGTACTGGCCACAGAGCTGGCAATTTAATGGCGGCAGGGTTGCCACCGAACCCTTAAACTTCTGAATGGGGCGCGGTTTGCCTCGTATTTCCCTGTTGTCTTTAATGCAGCATCCCATGCAAATCAGCCCACCTGCATTCTGCCAAGGCTGCGTCCTTTTTCTACCCTGATTGGGTAACCTGGTCGGTGTTTGGATGGGAGGCGGCTTAGGAATACCAGGTTCTGTAAGCTTTCTCCCTTCTCTTTAGGAACAGCAGAGGCTGCTGCTGCTTTGCTTCTGCTGCTTCAAGCGTAGATAGAGCTCTGAAAAACACATCAGCTTCTACCTGGACTTTGAATTATATCACTTTTAATTATCTGTAAATAATCGGTATGTGGTGACATAATAATGTACCAGCAATAATCCAATAAAAAAACACAGCACCTGGTATTCCCAGGCGGTCTCCCATCAAGTACTAACCAGGCCCGACGCTGCTTAGCTTCGAGATCGGACGAGATCGAGTGCTCAGGGTGGTATGGCCGTAGCGAGAAGCTGCCTCAAAAGGCTCTTTATAGATCAGTAACACCGTGAATACGTGACCGACATGTGAAATAATCCAATAAAAAAGCACAGCACCTGGTATTCCCAGGCGGTCTCCCATCCAAGTACTAACCAGGCCGACCCTGCTTAGCTTCGAGATCGGACGAGATCGGGCTGCTCAGGTGGTATGGCCGTAAGCGAAGAAGCTGCCTCAAAAGGCTCTTTATAGATCAGTAACACCCGTGAATACCGTGACCGACATGTGAATGGGGAGTACTGGCCACAGAGCTGGCAAATTAATGGCGGCAGGGTTGCCACCGAACCCTTAAACTACTGGAGCGGGCGCGGTTTGCCTCGTATTTCCCTGTTGTGTTCCGTCAATGACATCACTTTAAATTATCTGTAAATAATCGGTATGTGGTGACATAATAATGTACCAGCAATAATCCAATGAAAAAAAGCTTACAGCACCTGGTATTCCCAAGGCGGTCTCCCATCAAAGTACTAACCAGGCCCGACCCTGCTTAGCTTCGAGATCCGGACGAGATCGAGTGCTCAGGGTGGTATGGCCGATAGCGAGAAGCTGCCTCAAAAGGCTCTTTATAGATCAGTAACACCCGTGAATACCGTTGACCGACATGTGAATGGGGAGTACTGGCCACAGAGCTGGCAAATTAATGGCGGCAGGGTTGCCACCGAACCCTTAAACTACTGGAGCGGGCTGGCGGTTTGCCTCGTATTTCCCTGTTGTCTTTAATGCAGCATCCCATGCAAATCAGCCCACCTGCATTCTGCCAAGGCTCGTCCTTTTCTACCCCTGATTGGGTAACCTGGTCGGTGTTTGGATGGGGAGACGGCTTAGGAATACCAGGTTCTGTAAGCTTTCTCCCTTCTCTTTAGGAACAGCAGAGGCTGCTGCTGCTTTTGCTTCTGCTGCTTCAAGCGTAGATAGAGCTCTGAAAAACACATCAGCTTCTACCTGGACTTTGAATTATATCACTTTTAATTATCTGTAAATAATCGGTATGTGGTGACATAATAATGTACCAGCAATAATCCAATAAAAAAAGCTTACAGCACCTGGTATTCCCAGGCGGTCTCCCATCAAGTACTAACCAGGCCCGACCCTGCTTAGCTTCGAGATCGGGCGAGATCGAGCGTGCTCAGGGTGGTATGGCCGTAGCGAGGAAGCTGCCTCAAAAGGCTCTTTATAGATCAGTAACACCCGTGAATACGCGTGACCGACATGTGAAATAATCCAATAAAAAAAAGCTTACAGCACCTGGGTATTCCCAGGCGGTCTCCCATCAAGTACTAACCAGGCCCGACCCTGCTTAGCTTCGAGATCCGGACGAGATCGGGCGTGCTCAGGGTGGTATGGCGTAAGCGAAGAAGCTGCCTCAAAAGGCTCTTTATAGATCAGTAACACCCGTGAATACCGTTGACCGACATGTGAATGGGGATTACTGGCCACAGAGCTGGCAAATTAATGGCGGCAGGGTTGCCACCGAACCCTTAAACTTCTGGAGCGGGATGGCGGTTTGCCTCATTATTTCCCTGTTGTGTTCCGTCAATGACATCACTTTAAATTATCTGTAAATAATCGGTATGTGGTGACATAATAATGTACCAGCAATAATCCAATGAAAAAGCACAGCACCTGGTATTCCCAGGCGGTCTCCCATCAAGTACTAACCAGGCCCGACGCTGCTTAGCTTCGAGATCGGGCGAGATCGAGGTGCTCAGAAGTGGTATGGCCGTAGCGAGAAGCTGCCTCAAAAGGCTCTTTATAGATCAGTAACACCCGTGAATACAGTGACCGACATGTGAAATAATCCAATAAAAAAGCTTACAGCACCTGGTATTCCAGGCGGTCTCCCATCAAGTACTAACCAGGCCGACCCTGCTTAGCTTCGAGATCCGGACGAGATCGAGTGCTCAGGATGGTATGGCCGTAGCAGAGATGCTGCCTCAAAAGGCTCTTTATAGATCAGTAACACCCGTGAATACTGCGTTGACCGACATGTGAATGGGGATTACTGGCCACAGAGCTGGCAAATTAATGGCAGCAGGGTTGCCGCCGAACCCTTAAACTTCTGGAGCGGGATGGCGGTTTGCCTCATTATTTCCCTGTTGTGTTCCGTCAATGACATCACTTTAAATTATCTGTAAATAATCGGTATGTGGTGACATAATAATGTACCAGCAATAATCCAATGAAAAAAACTACAGCACCTGGTATTCCCAGGCGGTCTCCCATCAAGTACTAACCAGGCCCGACCCTGCTTAGCTTCGAGATCGGACGAGATCGAGCGTGCTCAGGGTGGTATGGCCGTAAGCGAAGAAGCTGCCTCAAAAGGCTCTTTATAGATCAGTAACACCCGTGAATACCGCGTGACCGACATGTGAATGGGGAATTACTGGCCACAGAGCTGGCAAATTAATGGCTGCAGGGTTGCCACCGAACCCTTAAACTTCACGGAGCGGATGGCGGTTTGCCTCGTATTTCCCTGTTGTGTTCCGTCAATGACATCACTTTAAATTATCTGTAAATAATCGGTATGTGGTGACATAATAATGTACCAGCAATAATCCAATGAAAAAAGCTTACAGCACCTGGTATTCCCAGGCGGTCTCCCATCAAAGTACTAACCAGGCCCGACGCTGCTTAGCTTCGAGATCGGACGAGATCGAGGCGTGCTCAGAGGTGGTATGGCCGTAGCGAGAAAGCTGCCTCAAAAGGCTCTTTATAGATCAGTAACACCCGTGAATACCGTGACCGACATGTGAATGGGGAGTACTGGCCACAGAGCTGGCAATTTAATGGCGGCAGGGTTGCCACCGAACCCTTAAACTTCTGAGGCGGGACGCGGTTTGCCTCGTATTTCCCTGTTGTCTTTAATGCAGCATCCCATGCAAATCAGCCCACCTGCATTCTGCCAAGGCTCGTCCTTTTTCTACCCCTGATTGGGTAACCTGGTCGGTGTTTGGATGGGAGACGGCTAGGAGATACCAGGTTCTGTAAGCTTTCTCCCTTCTCTTTAGGAACAGCAGAGAGCTGCTGCTGCTTTTGCTTCTGCTGCTTCAGCGTAGATAGAGCTCTGAAAAACACATCAGCTTCTACCTGGACTTTGAATTATATCACTTTTAATTATCTGTAAATAATCAGTATGTGGTGACATAATAATGTACCAGCAATAATCCAATGAAAAAAGCTTACAGCACCTGGTATTCCCAGGCGGTCTCCCATCAAGTACTAACCAGGCCCGACCCTGCTTAGCTTCCGAGATCCGGACGAGATCGAGCGTGCTCAGGGTGGTATGGCCGTAAGCGAAGAAGCTGCCTCAAAAGGCTCTTTATAGATCAGTAACACCAGTGAATACCGTGACCGACATGTGAATGGGAAGTACTGGCCACAGAGCTGGCAAATTAATGGCGGCAGGGTTGCCACCGAACCCTTAAACTACTGGAGCGGGACGGCGGTTTGCCTCAGTATTTCCCTGTTGTGTTCCGTCAATGACATCACTTTAAATTATCTGTAAATAATCGGTATGTGGTGACATAATAATGTACCAGCAATAATCCAATGAAAAAAAAGCTTACAGCACCTGGTATTCCCAGGCGGTCTCCCATCAAGTACTAACCAGGCCCGACCCTGCTTAGCTTCGAGATCCGGACGAGATCGGGACGTGCTCAGAGGTGGTATGGCGTAGCGAGAAGATGCTGCCTCAAAAGGCTCTTTATAGATCAGTAACACCCGTGAATACCGTTGACCGACATGTGAATGGGAATTACTGGCCACAGAGCTGGCAAATTAATGGCGGCAGGGTTGCCACCGAACCCTTAAACTTCTGGAGCGGGACGCGGTTTGCCTCGTATTTCCCTGTTGTGTTCCGTCAATGACATCACTTTAAATTATCTGTAAATAATCAGTATGTGGTGACATAATAATGTACCAGCAATAATCCAATGAAAAAAGCTTACAGCACCTGGTATTCCCAGGCGGTCTCCCATCAAGTACTAACCAGGCCCGACCCTGCTTAGCTTCGAGATCCGGACGAGATCGAGGCGTGCTCAGAGGTGGTATGGCCGTAGCGAGAGAAGCTGCCTCAAAAGGCTCTTTATAGATCAGTAACACCCGTGAATACCGTTGACCGACATGTGAATGGGAGTACTGGCCACAGAGCTGGCAAATTAATGGCAGCAGGGTTGCCACCGAACCCTTAAACTTCTGGAACGGGGCAGCGGTTTGCCTCAGTATTTCCCTGTTGTCTTTAATGCAGCATCCCATGCAAATCAGCCCACCTGCATTCTGCCAAGGCTCGTCCTTTTCTACCCCTGATTGGGTAACCTGGTCGGTGTTTGGATGGGAGACGGCTTAGGAATACCAGGTTCTGTAAGCTTTCTCCCTTCTCTTTAGGAACAGCAGGAGGCTGCTGCTGCTTTTGCTTCTGCTGCTTCAGCGTAGATAGAGCTCTGAAAAACACATCAGCTTCTACCTGGACTTTGAATTATATCACTTTTAATTATCTGTAAATAATCGGTATGTGGTGACATAATAATGTACCAGCAATAATCCAATAAAAAAAGCACAGCACCTGGTATTCCCAGGCGGTCTCCCATCAAAGTACTAACCAGGCCCGACCCTGCTTAGCTTCGAGATCAGGACGAGATCGAGCGTGCTCAGAAGTGGTATGGCCGTAAGCGAGAAGCTGCCTCAAAAGGCTCTTTATAGATCAGTAACACCCGTGAATACGCATGACCGACATGTGAAATAATCCAATAAAAAAGCTTACAGCACCTGGTATTCCCAAGCGGTCTCCCATCAAAGTACTAACCAGGCCCGACCCTGCTTAGCTTCGAGATCCGGACGAGATCGAGCGTGCTCAGGGTAGTATGGCGTAGCGAGAAGCTGCCTCAAAAGGCTCTTTATAGATCAGTAACACCCGTGAATACCGTGACCGACATGTGAATGGGAGTACTGGCCACAGAGCTAGCAAATTAATGGCGGCAGGGTTGCCACCGAACCCTTAAACTTCTGGAGCGGGGCGGTTTGCCTCGTATTTCCCTGTTGTGTTCGTCAATGACATCACTTTAAATTATCTGTAAATAATCGGTATGTGGTGACATAATAATGTACCAGCAATAATCCAATGAAAAAAACACAGCACCTGGTATTCCCAAGCGGTCTCCCATCAAGTACTAACCAGGCCCGACCCTGCTTAGCTTCGAGATCGGCGAGATCGAGTGCTCAGATGGTATGGCGTAGCAGAGCTGCTCAAAAGGCTCTTTATAGATCAGTAACACCGTGAATACGTGACCGACATGTGAAATAATCAATAAAAGCTACAGCACCTGGTATTCCCAGGGTCTCCCATCAAGTACTAACCAGGCCTGACCTGCTTAGCTTCGAGATCGGACGGTCAGGCTGCTCAAGGTGGTATGGCCGTAAGCAGAGAGCTGCCTCAAAAGGCTCTTTATAGATCAGTAACACCGTGAATACGTTACCGACATGTGAATGGGAATTACTGGCCACAGAGCTGGCAAATTAATGGCGGCAGGGTTGCCACCGAACCCTTAAACTACTGGAGCGGGCGCGGTTTGCCTCGTTATTTCCCTGTTGTGTTCCGTCAATGACATCACTTTAAATTATCTGTAAATAATCGGTATGTGGTGACATAATAATGTACCAGCAATAATCCAATGAAAAAAGCTTACAGCACCTGGTATTCCCAGGCGGTCTCCCATCAAAGTACTAACCAGGCCCGACCCTGCTTAGCTTCGAGATCCGGACGAGATCGACGTGCTCAGGAGTGGTATGGCCGTGGCGAGAAAGCTGCCTCAAAAGGCTCTTTATAGATCAGTAACACCCGTGAATACCGCGTTGACCGACATGTGAATGGGGAGTACTGGCCACAGAGCTGGCAAATTAATGGCTGCAGGGTTGCCACCGAACCCTTAAACTTCTGGAGCGGGGCGGCGGTTTGCCTCAGTATTTCCCTGTTGTGTTCCGTCAATGACATCACTTTAAATTATCTGTAAATAATCGGTATGTGGTGACATAATAATGTACCAACAATAATCCAATGAAAAAAAGCTTACAGCACCTGGTATTCCCAGGCGGTCTCCCATCAAGTACTAACCAGGCCCGACGCTGCTTAGCTTCGAGATCGGACGAGATCGGGCGTGCTCAGGAGTGGTATGGCCGTAGCGAGAAAGCTGCCTCAAAAGGCTCTTTATAGATCAGTAACACCCGTGAATACCGTTGACCGACATGTGAATGGGGATTACTGGCCACAGAGCTGGCAATTTAATGGCGGCAGGGTTGCCACCGAACCCTTAAACTTCTGGAGCGGGGCCGCGGTTTGCCTCGTATTTCCCTGTTGTCTTTAATGCAGCATCCCATGCAAATCAGCCCACCTGCATTCTGCCAAGGCTCGTCCTTTTCTACCCCTGATTGGGTAACCTGGTGGGTGTTTGGATGGGAGACGGCTTGAGAATACCAGGTTCTGTAAGCTTTCTCCCTTCTCTTTAGGAACAGCAGAGGCTGCTGCTGCTTTTGCTTCTGCTGCTTCAGCGTAGATAGAGCTCTGAAAAACACATCAGCTTCTACCTGGACTTTGAATTATATCACTTTTAATTATCTGTAAATAATCAGTATGTGGTGACATAATAATGTACCAGCAATAATCCAATAAAAAAAAGCTTACAGCACCTGGTATTCCCAGGCGGTCTCCCATCAAGTACTAACCAGGCCCGACCCTGCTTAGCTTCGAGATCCGGACGAGATCGGACGTGCTCAGAGTTGGTATGGCCGTAAGCGAGAAAGCTGCCTCAAAAGGCTCTTTATAGATCAGTAACACCCGTGAATACGCGTGACCGACATGTGAATGGGAGTACTGGCCACAGAGCTGGCAAATTAATGGCGGCAGGGTTGCCACCGAACCCTTAAACTTCTGGAGCGGGGCGCGGTTTGCCTCGTATTTCCCTGTTGTGTTCCGTCAATGACATCACTTTAAATTATCTGTAAATAATCAGTATGTGGTGACATAATAATGTACCAGCAATAATCCAATGAAAAAAACTTACAGCACCTGGTATTCCCAGGCGGTCTCCCATCCAAGTACTAACCAGGCCCGACCCTGCTTAGCTTCCGAGATCGGACGAGATCGGGCGTGCTCAGGGTGGTATGGCCGTAAGCGAGAGAAGCTGCCTCAAAAAGGCTCTTTATAGATCAGTAACACCCGTGAATACACGTGACCGACATGTGAATGGGGAGTACTGGCCACAGAGCTGGCAAATTAATGGCGGCAGGGTTGCCACCCGAACCCTTAAACTTCTACGGAGCGGGACCATGCGGTTTTGCCTGCGTATTTCCCTGTTGTGTTCCGTCAATGACATCACTTTAAATTATCTGTAAATAATCAGTATGTGGTGACATAATAATGTACCAGCAATAATCCAATGAAAAAAAGCTTACAGCACCTGGTATTCCCAGGCGGTCTCCCATCCAAGTACTAACCAGGCCCGACGCTGCTTAGCTTCGAGATCGGACGAGATCGAGCGTGCTCAGGAGTGGTATGGCCGTAGCAGAGAAGCTGCCTCAAAAGGCTCTTTATAGATCAGTAACACCCGTGAATACGCGTGACCGACATGTGAATGGGGAGTACTGGCCACTAGAGCTAGCAAATTAATGGCAGCAGGGTTGCCACGAACCTTAAACTTCACGGAGCGGGCGGTTTGCCTCGTATTCCCTGTTGTGTTCCGTCAATGACATCACTTTAAATTATCTGTAAATAATCAGTATGTGGTGACATAATAATGTACCAACAATAATCCAATGAAAAAAAGCTTACAGCACCTGGTATTCCCAGGCGGTCTCCCATCAAAGTACTAACCAGGCCCGACCCTGCTTAGCTTCGAGATCCGGACGAGATCGAGCGTGCTCAGGGTGGTATGGCCGTAGCAGAGAAGCTGCCTCAAAAGGCTCTTTATAGATCAGTAACACCCGTGAATACCGTTGACCGACATGTGAATGGGGAGTACTGGCCACAGAGCTGGCAAATTAATGGCGGCAGGGTTGCCACCGAACCCTTAAACTACTGGAGCGGGGCGGTTTGCCTCGTATTTCCCTGTTGTGTTCGTCAATGACATCACTTTAAATTATCTGTAAATAATCAGTATGTGGTGACATAATAATGTACCAGCAATAATCCAATGAAAAAAGCTTACAGCACCTGGTATTCCCAGGCGGTCTCCCATCAAGTACTAACCAGGCCCGACCCTGCTTAGCTTCGAGATCGGACGAGATCGAGCGTGCTCAGGAGTGGTATGGCCGTAGCGAGAGAAGCTGCCTCAAAAGGCTCTTTATAGATCAGTAACACCCGTGAATACGCGTTGACCGACATGTGAATGGGAGTACTGGCCACAGAGCTGGCAAATTAATGGCGGCAGGGTTGCCACCGAACCCTTAAACTCACGGAGCGGGACGCGGTTTGCCTCGTATTTCCCTGTTGTGTTCCGTCAATGACATCACTTTAAATTATCTGTAAATAATCGGTATGTGGTGACATAATAATGTACCAGCAATAATCAATGAAAAAAGCTTACAGCACCTGGTATTCCCAGGCGGTCTCCCATCAAGTACTAACCAGGCCCGACCCTGCTTAGCTTCGAGATCGGACGAGATCGGCGTGCTCAGGGTGGTATGGCGTAGCGAGAAGCTGCCTCAAAAGGCTCTTTATAGATCAGTAACACCCGTGAATACCGCTTGACCGACATGTGAATGGGGTACTGGCCACAGAGCTGGCAAATTAATGGCGGCAGGGTTGCCACCGAACCCTTAAACTACTGGAGCGGAGGCGGTTTGCCTCGTATTTCCCTGTTGTGTTCCGTCAATGACATCACTTTAAATTATCTGTAAATAATCGGTATGTGGTGACATAATAATGTACCAGCAATAATCAATGAAAAAAGCTTACAGCACCTGGTATTCCCAGGCGGTCTCCCATCAAGTACTAACCAGGCCCGACCCTGCTAGCTTCGAGATCGGGCGAGATCGAGCGTGCTCAGAGTGGTATGGCCGTAGCGAGAAAGCTGCCTCAAAAAGGCTCTTTATAGATCAGTAACACCCGTGAATACGCTTGACCGACATGTGAATGGGGAGTACTGGCCACAGAGCTGGCAAATTAATGGCAGCAGGGTTGCCACCGAACCCTTAAACTTCTGAGCGGGACGCGGTTTGCCTCGTATTTCCCTGTTGTGTTCCGTCAATGACATCACTTTAAATTATCTGTAAATAATCGGTATGTGGTGACATAATAATGTACCAGCAATAATCAATGAAAAAAAGCTTACAGCACCTGGTATTCCCAGGCGGTCTCCCATCAAGTACTAACCAGGCCCGACCCTGCTTAGCTTCGAGATCGGGCGAGATCGAGGCGTGCTCAGGAGTGGTATGGCCGTAAGCGAGAATGCTGCCTCAAAAGGCTCTTTATAGATCAGTAACACCCGTGAATACCGTGACCGACATGTGAATGGGAAGTACTGGCCACAGAGCTGGCAAATTAATGGCAGCAGGGTTGCCACCGAACCCTTAAACTTCTGGAGCGGGACGGCGGTTTGCCTCGTATTTCCCTGTTGTGTTCCGTCAATGACATCACTTTAAATTATCTGTAAATAATCAGTATGTGGTGACATAATAATGTACCAGCAATAATCCAATGAAAAAAGCTTACAGCACCTGGTATTCCCAGGCGGTCTCCCATCAAGTACTAACCAGGCCCGGCGCTGCTTAGCTTCGAGATCCGGACGAGATCGGGCGTGCTCAGGAGTGGTATGGCGTAGCGAGAGAAGCTGCCTCAAAAGGCTCTTTATAGATCAGTAACACCCGTGAATACGCGTTGACCGACATGTGAATGGGAATTACTGGCCACAGAGCTGGCAATTTAATGGCGGCAGGGTTGCCACCCGAACCCTTAAACTACGGAATGGGACGCGGTTTGCCTCGTATTTCCCTGTTGTCTTTAATGCAGCATCCCATGCAAATCAGCCCACCTGCATTCTGCCAAGGCTCGTCCTTTTTCTACCCCTGATTGGGTAACCTGGTCGGTGTTTGGATGGGAGACCGCTTGGGAATACCAGGTTCTGTAAGCTTTCTCCCTTCTCTTTAGGAACAGCAGAGGCTGCTGCTGCTTTTGCTTCTGCTGCTTCAGCGTAGATAGAGCTCTGAAAAACACATCAGCTTCTACCTGGACTTTGAATTATATCACTTTTAATTATCTGTAAATAATCAGTATGTGGTGACATAATAATGTACCAGCAATAATCCAATAAAAAAAGCTTACAGCACCTGGTATTCCCAGGCGGTCTCCCATCAAGTACTAACCAGGCCCGACCCTGCTTAGCTTCGAGATCCGGACGAGATCGAGGCGTGCTCAGGAGTGGTATGGCCGTAAGCGAGAAGCTGCCTCAAAAGGCTCTTTATAGATCAGTAACACCCGTGAATACCATGTGACCGACATGTGAAATAATCCAATAAAAAAAGCTTACAGCACCTGGTATTCCCAGGCGGTCTCCCATCAAGTACTAAC
>JALXJV020000278.1:0-12374 GCA_024633595.2 Lepomis macrochirus
GCAGGGGCCTTGTTAGGATCTTGAAACATTGGGGGCTTAGCCCAGCCCACAAAACTTCATATCTTCACATATCATTAAAACCTCCACCAAGCATTAAAGCAATAGTAAACATACTCTACTTATGTGGCACAATAAGGAACACTTTTAACTGTGTCATGTCTGCTAAATTGTGATGTTGTGTCTAAATCATATAGCCTTATATAACAACAAAACTGCGACAGTGTGAACCGGGGGGTCTGGGGGTCCTCCCCCAGAAAATTTTGAATGTTAAAAACTTAGTTTCCTGCATTCTGGTGTGTTATTTTTACACCAATTTCTGCATTTTCTGCATCCATTTATTATTATGTAAAGGGACACACAAAATTCAGGGGTGTATCTTTGTTTCACTGTTGCTTTTAAATAACTTGAAGGGTAATTCTGCCTTCAGATGCTGAATTGTGGTGAATATTTGAGAACATTTTGATATTTTATGACCTTGTAACTGATTATTTATTTCCATCTTAAATGTGCAGTTGTACTCCCGCCTGCATTGACCAGGACACTGTTGGAAAAATATTTGTTCTGGTTTTATAAAGGTTTAATAAAACAATTCAAAATCTAAAATAACAGAATATAATGCAGAGCAGCTCTCAGCTTTCATATATGTTTCTCCTGTAAAAAATTGAATAATTTTAATTCAGTTAGAAACTCCTGGACTTTAATAGCTCCTGTGTTTCAGCAGGTTTTCTTCTCATGTTCAAAGTTCTGCACAGAATCTAACTGGGTTCTCTGACATTTCCAGAATAAAGGAATATTTTGAGAGGTCAAACAGGATAAATCATAAACTTTACATTCAATCCGCGGTCCACCTGCGTGCTGCACCGTGTGGACGGGATCCATACCACGGATTCTGCAACCCGTTGCACCTCTACTATCCATGGTAGTGTAGGGATGTTTTTTTGTGCACAGGATCACAGCCCCGATGTGTCCACATCAGGAAAGGTCAAGATAGGCTATCAGAGTAAAACTGATTATTGCATCAGACTAGGCAACT
Source organism: Lepomis macrochirus (assembly GCA_024633595.2). NCBI lineage: Eukaryota > Metazoa > Chordata > Actinopteri > Centrarchiformes > Centrarchidae > Lepomis > Lepomis macrochirus. The sequence goes on from JALXJV020000278.1 coordinate 1,034, forward strand.
TGATATGTTTATCTTTTAAGTAGCCCATTAAAATATTCCTGCAAATGCAGTGAAAAAGCTGATTATCTGTAATTTAGCTGTTTCTAAAATTATTTTCCTTTTAAAATCTCCATGAAGGTGTTTATATGATCAGTTTAAAATATCAGTTTTGCTGCCCAGCCAAATTTTGTTACCTGAGCCTTTTATTATGGAGATGTAGGCAACCAAACCGCTTGTTCTGCAGTAGCACAGGCTGCCAAAACAATCTGATTATTCCTGAAGCATCTAAATAATCTTCACAACGCAAAGACTTATTGTGGCACTAACACGAGAGCGTGCATCGACATTGACTGCCAGCTGCCAGCTACATACAGCGTGCTAGCCTCGAAAATCCAGCTGCATTCTACCATTAACTTAGCTCTCCTTATTAGCTAGGCTCCTTGCATGCTTGCTAATAACTTTTTAAAGCTGGGTCTCCGACACTGACAGCGCTGTGTTGGACAGATTTGTGCAGCGGAGCTCCATGAGGGAGAGAGAGAGGGAGAGATACGGTGAGAGAGACGAGCGAGATGAAGTGCTGCGCTCCGGCGCTCTGCGATCAAATATGATTTTAAATAGGTTTAGTAAAAAAAAATCTCAAATCAATCCCTGGAGGTCTGCCTTGTGGCCGCCACAAATAAATGAACGTATTGGAAACACTGGCTGACTTAGATGTTAAGTCTACGTTTGCTCTGCAGAGACTAAAGACGCTTTAAAAGCGCCGTTAATGGAAAGTGAAAGTTTTTAATTTGCCGGCTTGTTAAAGAGCGACACAGGCAGCTTTCCAACACGGCCAGCAGTGCCATGTGTGGCTCACTAATTTTCAGTTATATTATTAGAACAATAAAGCCTTAAACTGAAAAAGCATTTGCCTGATTTTCTAAATGTTTGCATCTGCCCAGCTCTGTGACTGTGAGGAGCCCGACACCAGGCGCTCTTCTGCGTAACTGCGCGCACAGACTGGATCATTTCGGTTAATGAAGCAAAATGCAGATTACAGACGGTTAAGTTATAAAAGGTTTGAATGGAAAATGTAGCGAAATTAAAAGTAGATTACTGGCCTAAATAATAGGCTATACTGGAGTAAAGAGTATAAAGGTGCAGTTTTTAAAAGGTGTGAACGGGAAAAGGTGCCGATTACCTTTTTTTTTTAAAAATGTATTTATTTTTGCAAATTTAAGTTAGCCTATTTGTAACAAGTTCCTACCCACCCTGCAGTAGGAGTCCTCGCTGCTGTCTTCAGGTAGACTGTAAGTAACAGCAGCACAAAATAAACGGAATATTGAGGCACTTTGCTGCTCCCTCCTGAGCGAACTCTTTTTCTCCCGTAACTTTTTTTCAGCACCACCTTTGCCTTCTATCGCATGTTTTCTATCGGCCGATATGATTTCTGTGCGTTTCAACCGTCCGTTTAGTCTATTTCTGATGCAGAGTGTGTGATTGATTGATTGATGACTGTCATTGAAACCGCTATGCGCCAACTCCGAAATCGCCGGGGGCAAAAGTGAGGGGGACAAAACATAGATTTTGAAATGTGGGGGGGACATGTCCCCCCCATGTATAATGGCTCCTACGCGTATGGCCGTTTGGCTTTTCAATAGCTAGTTAGCCGATGCTACACAAGACGGCGTGCTGACGTCACACGTTGCTGTAAGCGCTGCCTTAGAAGGCTCGGAGTTAATGTAAACAGAGCTGCCTTCACGTGAAAGTGATGCCTTCTGAGGCAGCTGGCTGTTACAGCAGCGAGGCAGCTGCCTTCCGTTTTGAACCATAGACTGTATATAAAAATGGACGTAGCGTCCGTGACGTCACCCATTGGTTTCTGAAGAGCCGCTTTGAAGCTCAAAAGTGGCGGTGCTGGCCGCCGCCATCTTGGCAGCAGCGTCACCGCGGCGTCACTCGGATAACCAAAATGGGCAAAGAGGCGGGTCGTAGGTGTAGCTGAGGTGACGTTTTGCTGAAACCACTCCCGCCTAGCTTCGACGCGTGACCGAGTTAGCTCAGGCTAAGGAGCTAATGCTACATGCTACTCGGCGGTGCTGTACGGTGGAGGTTGGAAACTGCGCGGCGACGTGTTGTTACCAGTTTACGGACATGACCAACTACAGTCAAGGTAAGACACCGGAAAATAATAAAATAACTCACATATCTGTTATTGACATTATACTTCATAAGGTTTTAAATGCTTTTTAATATATAAATGTGATAACATTATTTTGCAACACTAACGTTACGTTAGAACAGTTAACTATGAATCAGTTATTAATTAACGTTACCTTAGGTTTACTGAACGTTAACGTTACATCTCAAACGAACAATTAAATCAGTTAACCCTTTTACATACCGTTAGTTAGGAAGCGGTTACCTCAGTTGTTACTTGTAATAAGCGTAATAAGCTAGCGGGAGAGTCCTTAGTTACATGATGGACGCTGTATAACTTGTAAAACGTTAGCTATGGCTGCTATCACGTTAGTAAATTCCCCACACCGCTATTTTGAGTAAAGTTGCTGCTGTCGGCAGGGTTGTGTCAATTTGTGTGGGATTATTGTCTGGAATAGGACTTCGAGAGAGAAAGGTACTTTTATATTTGTCACAGGATTCTTGTTGAGGTTCTGATGCTTCCACATCTGCTACTCAAAGCTTAAACTTTGAGTCTAAATAACGTTGCTAGTCTTGGCTACTGGACATTTTATAGCAAATATAAAATCGTCTGTCTTAAAAGGACAACACAAAACATTTAAAGACTGTCTCCCTTGTTCCATTTTCTCCCCAGAATCACACTGTGGATCAGATGTCCCACCTGGAGCCCAGAGAGCTGCAGAGACCTGGGAGTCCTCATTGTGCTGATGGGACTGACGTGGAAAGGCCTTCTCTCCTTCTGTTTACTCTGACTTTTTAATATTGTCCATATTTGGATATAGATCCATTTAAAAAATATACAGTTTATGGTTGACACCAAATGCATATGTAGTAAACAGGTGAGTCTATACAATGTAAACCACACAAAACCTTCTCAGAGGTCGTAATAAATGACACCTCCTACAGGGCTTCAAAACTACTCAGTGTGCAGATAATTCTTTGTTTTCACTACTGAGTAACTTCTCAGTCAATGTCACATTTGTCTCTTAAAGAAATGTCAAAATAAAACCAGTATACACACCAACCTTTAGTGTTTTACTTTTACTAACAAAAAAATGTTAACCTATAAATAACATCTTAATATTTTTTCATTTACAGCTGTTAACTAGAATATATTTTTTAAGTTTAGATCACACTATTTAAAATTAAAATATGAAACTGATAATGAATGAAGAATGATTTTATTATGTATAATTAGTTTGATACACTTAAAGTGTTCCTAATACAAAAGCAATAGATTAATAAATTAAACTCTTGTCTTGCATTAATGAAAACATCAATATTAAAAGGTTACAAATGTAAAAGTAGTTTTGTATGACTTGAAATGTGTTGAGTTATTATAATGATATAATCTGTTGATAAGAACCCAGTGTCATAATTTCACGTCAGTAGTGTTTAGGTGTTGTGTGTAAAAAGAAAAGCAGGAGCTGAAGAGCTGGAAGCTGGAGCTGTTCTCTCCCGTAGAGCTGGACACAGCTAATCACATCTGGAGGGTTCTGCAATCAGCTCCTCTGGCACCTGTAAAGACAACAATAGGTAGACAGTTAAGCAGCTTCTTCCAAAGAGCCATAAATCTACTGAGCTCTGAGACGCCTCAGCATGAAAACCTCTCTGGCATGTGACAGTAATTAGGGGTGGCAATGTGAAATACACTGTTTACTAATATGTGCAATATTTGGGTTGCTGTTGGACACTGTACAATAATAAATACTCAAGTCAGATCTTTTTAACGCTTATTATAAGGATCTTATTTTTTATTTCTTATTGAACTGTACAACCTTTTAGGCAAATTCTAGTCCACCAAACAAACTCAGAGGCTGCTCACACACCTAATTTCTCGCCTTAACTAAACCATCGCCCTAGTTACACCCCAGCTACCTGTCTGCAGGCATAACGTTTGCATCCACCTCTTAAACTCTTCAGAAACGTCGCTGATCAAACGCAGTTTTCACCTTATTTGCTGAATCTCAATGAATGCTTTCGTTAACGTTACATCTACTGAGTGTAATAACTTATTGATGACTAAACAGTCTTTAATATGTACTTTGAATCAATCATCCCCACTGATAAACCCCACAAAGAATAGTATAACGGTGTCGTAACGGTAACGTTACACCGGAGGTGCACGGCTCCCCTCGGGAGAAACAGCTATAGCTCAAATAGCGGCATCGCTGCTCCTCGGTGTGACAGTTTCAGGCAGCCGCTGCCCCCCTCGGCTCTCTGCCTTTAAACCCTTTGTGTCCATTGGAATCAGGAGTGCCCACTTATAATAGTACCTGGCTAGCACCTAACGTTAACTGAACAGTGATTCCTGTACAGGACGTTGCTAAATCTCACATCGCCCGCTAGTAAAAGTTACCGTTAGCATAACGTCAGCTAACTGAGAGCGGAGCCTTTTACTTACAACTTCACACAGATGCCTTTTCTTCAAAGCATTATCACCCTAATGTCTAACACTAAGGTTAATCTAATAACGATACATTTTGGCTTCTCCCTTCTTGCTGACTTGTCTTTGACTCATTAAGTTAAAAGCTGCGGTCAGAGCACACTAACTTAACTTACTTACACTAACTTAGCAGCTTGGGGCTAATTACTCGTATCTGGCTAATTAGCGTAACGAGCTAACGTTAAGCTAACAAGCGATGTGCCGAGCGATACCTGTTAAATGTTAACACATACATAAAATACATTGATAAATAAATTTCACTCACCAAGTAGAACACAGAGGATTTCCTGGAGGTTCTCTCTCCAATGAACTGCACAGCCTGCCATTAATCATCCGGTATCTGCATGTAGAAATGTCCAAAAGCCTCCGACAGGCTGAGCCTCAGAGCTCCGTGTAGCTGAGTGAGGCTAACAGACGGCCGATCCAGTGTTACGAGTCGTAGAGGCTAGAGACGCCTGTCAATCAAAGCGACCACGCCCCTAATAATGCAGAACTTTAAGGCTTCATATAATTTAAGCAGGTGAGTTATAAAAAAATTCACCCCCCTCACAGTTGTCACGAAGGGCAAAATTAGCGATATACACTAAAACCATTTTTTGAACCAGGCTGTAAACATGTTTTATTCTGCTGTAAAGTTGGGCATTTTAACATGGGGGTCAATGGAGATTGACTCCCTTCTGCAGCCAGCCTCAAGTGGCCACTCGATGAATTGCAGTTTTCAGTTACTTCCTGGTTGCATCGGAAGTGAGAGCCGGAGGTTGCCGCTTGTTTTGAACACAGCCAAGGTCGACCAGCTGATGACGACCGTCTGCCTCCGTGTTTGTTTCTGTCTGAAGTCACGTTTGATCACGCGAGATTCTGTGAGATAACTCGTCCCCGGAGCCGCCGCTCTGAAACCGTTTAGTATGAACGCAGTATAACTAGCGGCTATTTTCCATTAATCCATCCATTACTGAAACGAATAACCGACTGTTCGGATTAAGAATCACAAAATTACACAACGCCTCTCATTTTAGCTTTTCAAATAAACTTGACGTTGTCAGTCTGTTGTGACAGGTCGCCATGGTAATGACTTGTCAATCACAGATAACCCCGCCCTGAAACAGTCTCTGCTTTGTGGTCTATTTTAAAATAAACGGGACCATAATTTACTAAATGAACATCATGCTGTGTTGAAGAAGACTTGAAACTAGCGACTGAGACCATAAACTCATCAGGAAAGTGTTTACTGGGGTAATTATTCAGCTGAGAAGGAGAAACATTTTCCCATTATTTCTAATGGAGCCGGACTTCTTTTTGCAACCAGAAGAGTCGCCCCCTGCTGGATTTTCAACAGAATGCAGCTTTCAGGGACTTCAGCTTCATGTTGCAGACCGGAAGCTTCCCGCTTGGTGAAGAGTGAAACGCTGCCACACTCTGGAGGTTTTAGGTGGTGAAGGTGTTACTGCAGCGCTGATTTTTTTTTTTTTTTTTTTTTTTTTTTTTTTTTTTTATTTATTTTCTATTGCACAGTTTACAGTAATGTTCCACTCCTTTATACAACAAGACATTGTGCAATTTCTAACATTGCAGGTGTTTAACATAAACAAAACACAAACAAAAGACTTACATCATCACATTTTGCCAGGGGTAGCACAGATTTATAAAAAAATATCAAATTGTTTACACACATTTACAGTTTTGGTTGCCTTTTGATTAAGAGAAAACTTAATCGTGTTGATATATAGAATGACCTCATTGTTAAAGGCAACAAAGGAAGCTTTGGAGTGCGCAAACTTACTTTTATGAATGTGAAATTTTGCCAATAGTATAATCAGATTAATGATGAAAGTTTCATTAGGCCTAGTCTTCGTTCTGTTGAGGTCAAAAAGGCCAAAAAGAACATCCTTCCAAAACAACTTGAAATCTTTTTCAATATTTTCTGCAATAAAATAGCAAATGTCTGACCAGAAACTTTGGACAGAAGGGCAGTGCCAAAACAAATGGGTCACTGTTTCAACACACATAGAACAGAAAGTGCACAATACGTCGATGTCTTTTTTAAATTTTTTAACAATATAATCATTAGATGGGTAAAACTTATGAATTATTTTAAATGATACTTCTCTAATTTTGTTGGTCAGCATATATCGGTTGGGCAAAAGCCAGACTTTCTTCCAGTCAATGTTTTGTACAAATTTATTCCAGTATGGAACCACATATGGGACTGTGATATCTGTTTGGAACAGGGATCTAATTATTTTATTGTTCTTACCATTGTTAGAAGAAAAACAAATCTTACCAATAGAACTGTCAGCCAGTGATAACAAGGTTAGTTGTTGTGTGTTCAATCTTGGTTGAGCTCTAAATAACATGCAAACACCAGAAGAGATTGCTCCAAAGACTTTGGCATAATCTCCAGGAGACACAGGAATTTTGTATTCCTCTAGAAACTCATTATAAGAGTAAAGATAACCATCCTTATTAAATAATTGGTCAACAAAAATAATGTTATTATTAAACCAGTAATCAATAAATAAAGATTTGTGTTTAAACAATATGTCTTTGTTGTTCCATATGTAATATTTGTGGGGTGAAAAGTTGTGTTTGAAAATAAGGGACCATGAAAGGAAGGCCTGGCGGTGAAAGGCTGACATTTTATCGGGACTTTATCAATATTATAATTACAGGTTAAGAAAAATCTCAACCCACCCAATTTTGACAGCAAATGACATGGTATGACATTCCAAATAGAATTAGGGTTTTAAAGAAATGTTTCAACCAATTAACTTTGAAAGTATTATTAAGAGTACAGAAATCGATAAAGTTTAATCCACCCTTTTCATAGTGATTTGTTAGCACAGACTTTTTTCACATGATGAGTTCTATTTTTCCATAGGAAGTTAAGAAGAAGCTTGTCAATTTCAGTGATATGTTTTTTGTCCACATGCAGAGATAGAGCTGGATATGTTAACCGTGATAACCCTTCTGCCTTAGACAGTAGGGTTCTGCCTCTGAGGGAGAGATCCCGTAACAGCCACTGGTTCAGCTTTTTTCTGGTTCTTTGAATAATAGGGTCGAAGTTCAATAAAATCCTTTTTTTTTGGTCCTTGGTAATTGTGATACCTAAGTGAACAAGTTCGCTCTTAACTGGGATATTACAAATAGAGGTTTTCATGCAGTCCTTAATAGACATGATTTCACACTTATTGATATTCAGCCTTAAGCCAGAGGCCATGGAAAAACTTTCCATGGTATTTATTGCAATAGAGACTTGATTTTCGTCTCTAAGAAAAAGAGTGGTATCGTCCGCCAGCTGAGATATAATAAGCTCTCTACCTAATATATTGATGCCGTTTATCTCACTTGATTTAATATGATCAGACAAAAGCTGGGCTACCAATAGGAAGAGGTAAGGTGAAGCCGGGCACCCTTGTCGGATGCCTCTAGAGACGTTGAACCTGGGAGACATACCTCCTGTTAGTCTAATTGAGCTATTACTATTATTATATAGACTTATAATAGCTGAGGAAAAAAACTCACCAAAACCAAATTTTTTAAGAGACTGTAAGATGAATGGGTGTTCCACGGTGTCAAATGCTTTGTAAAAATCTACAAACAGCATGAGCCCACCCTCCTCTACCATTTCTGGGTAATCTAAAATATCTAAAATGAGCCTAATGTTATTCCCTATATGCCTTTTGTTCATGAAGCCTGATTGTGTTTCGTCTATGATGGAGTCCAAAACAGACCGTAATCTTTTAGCCATTGAGAGAGCTAGGATTTTATAGTCGTTGTTAAGTAAACAGATTGGACGCCAATTATCTAAGAATAATTTGTCCTTGTTTGGTTTAGGTATTAGAACTGTTATTCCCTGGGTCAGAGAGGTGGGAAGGCATTCGTTTTCAATGGATTCTATGAAGACTTTCAGTAAAAAAGGGGACAGTTCAGCAATAAAAGATTTATAAAATTCTGAGGGTAGCCCATCACACCCTGGAGATTTATTATTTTTTAATTGGTTTATAGCTTGCTGTACTTCTTCAAGTGATATAGGCATGTCACATAGCTCTTTATCTGTTTCGCTTATCATCTTCACTGATAGGGAGTTAAAAAAATTATCAGATGCAGTTGGGCTAAATTGAGAGCTATACAAGTCTTTATAAAATTTTGAGCAAAACTCTGATATACTGCGATGATCTTCAGTGATCACTCCATTAATATTCAACTTACTAATACTGTTGTTGGTGGAACGATATTTCTCTAGACTAAAGAAATAATGAGAGTTTTGTTCACCTTCTTCTAACCACTTAGAGCGAGACCTGATAAAGGCACCCTTTGCTTTTTGCCGATACATTTCATCAAGTTTAATTTGTGAGTAAGATAACCTTTCTTTTTCCTCCTGTGTTAGGGAGTCAAATTCTCTGCAGGATAATTTTGTTATATTAGAGACAATCTTTAACTCCTCCGCTTTCCTGGCTTTAACTGTTTCAGCACCACACTTTCTTAAATACTTTCCTATTTCATATTTGAGCAGGTCCCAGTTGAGCCCAAAACAGTTTTCTTTGTTTGCTTTAGACCAATAGAGAGAAATCATATCCTTAATCTTAAATTGAACTACCTCATTTTGCAGAGCAGAACAGTTGAGCTTCCAATAGCTTGAGCGTGTGGCAAATGTAGAACCATCTGAGATATTAAGAGATATGCATATGGCTTTATGATCAGTTAAGGGAGTAGGGCAGATGCTAACATCAACATAATCCTTGTTTATACTGTCAGATATAAGCCAATAGTCCAGTCGTGATTGCCTAGATCCTGTTTTATTGCTCCAGGTATACAATCTGCTATTAGGGTTCTTCTCTCTCCATATATCTATCAGTTTAAATCTTCTTATAAAGTCAGTCAAGTATGAGTCTGAGCTGTTACGCTGAGAAGGAGGACTTTTATCTATAGACCCGTCTAGAATCATGTTAAAATCACCTCCTAACAGTATAAATGCATTTGGGAATCTAACCAACCAACCTGTAAAAATGTTTTCAATTGACAGCAGAAGGTTCACATTTTCTTTTTTGGTATTGTACCCATAAATATTAGAAACTAAGTAGGTTGAGTCATTGTATTCAATAGCTTGGCAAATAAAGTGACCGTCTGGGTCACATTGTGTGGTCAAGACATTTCCATTAAACCTGTTATTTAAAGAGGCTACCCCAGCTGAACGCACTGTTCCGTGGGAGAGCCAAATAGTATTCCCCCATTGAGACCTCCAAAAGTTAGAATCGTCCTCATTAGAGTGAGATTCTTGAAAATAGGCAAAGTCTGATTTGAATTGTTTTGCGAACAAAAATAATGCTTTTCTCTTAACACTATTACGAAGACCCCTGGCATTTAGTGAGACAATTGACAACATTAATAAGGACACAAATAAGAACTATGAAGATAAAGAACTTAACCTTAGAAAATCTTGGTTAAATACTACTAGTGTTGAAAAGTAGCAGTGGGCTGTCGAGATCAGCACCTTATTAAGCATTATAACTCAGCACCATAATATACCCTAGACATCACTCACATAAAGAAGAATAATGTTCTATCATATAACTGTAGAAGCAGGGAACGTATAAATATATATTTTTAACCAGCAGGATCTTCACCTGCTATTTAAGTAACACCACATTTTACCCTGAGATAAAACAATTCAAGGTATTCAACCTGGAATGACCTGAACACGAGGCACTTTTTAAGCAAACCTTCTGGTCTAAGCTTGACAGATCACAGATGAATTTCGGACCCGTTCACGAATCCTTTTCCTCCCACGAAATAGACCGTTTTCCCTTCATCCCGAGCTTTCTTTATGTGCGGCCACAGTTTCTGTCTGTTCTCTCTGTCCTCTTGGGTTAAGTCCTCTGAGAAGCGAAGACCGTTGTCTTGGAGATAAGAGTTGTTTTTTGCTGCTTTCCAGACTGCATCCCTGTATCTTCGAGAGATAAATCTCATGACAACGCCTCTAGGTTTCGTCTGATCTTGTCGAAGTTTTCCGGCCCGGTGCGCGACGTCTATAGCGGCGGGGAGCTTTTCCTTTTCCTCCGGTAGAATCGCCTGACAAACACTGGTTACTCGAGCCCGTACATCCTCCTCCCTGTCCTCTGACAGCCCTTGGAGCCGCAGGTTCCACCGGCGGCTGTAGCGTTCCAGCTCACTAACCCGGTTCATGGTTTTCAAAGCAGAATCCTCGTTCCTTTGCACCCTCTTCTCAATGTAAACCACCTTTGCATTTAAGACTTTAATGTCGCCGCGAACAGATTCCACCATTTTTTCGAGGGTGTCGCTTCTGTTGTTAATAAGCTCCGCCAAGGAGCGCACTGCGTCGTCTGAGCCGAGCCCGGCTTCTCTAAGAAAAGTTGGTTTCTTATGGAGCGGAGGCTTACTTGGCGTTATGGGCAAGGGCGGGAATTCTTCCACAAGGTTTCTTTGCAGGTTGCACTCCATTCCGTCGTTGGTATAATCGTGGTCGCTAGCTAAGCAGCTAGCCCCCTCCTCGTTGGACATGGAGTCGTTAGGACGCTTCTGTCCGGACTTTTTAGGCATTATAGTCGTGTTCGTTTGGTCTTTTGCTGAGAGTTTGTGTTACGCTTTCCTTATAAATTATTTCAGCTGCATTTGCAGATGCTGGCGGCCAATATGTGCTTTAAAATTTGGATTGATGCCGAGAGCTCGTAATGTTGCGGCTATTCACTCCGCCATCTTGCCGGAACCCCACTGCAGCTG
>JALXJV020000279.1:0-12361 GCA_024633595.2 Lepomis macrochirus
GGGATCCTACCACACCAGCAGGACAATGATGCAAACTTATCCTCCCCACATATTGGAAATATTCACTTGTCCTCTTGCGACTCAGTTTTTCTTATTGTGATTCACTATAACTCAATAAAGCTGTAATTCCCATTACAGTTCAAACCCGTCTTGAATGAATTTTAAAAGATAGACTGGGTTTTGTAAGATCAAGACATTTCGATGTGTAGTTCTTTTATTTTTGATTACTTTGGTATTCTTAAAACCAGGTAATTTTTTACTTTTACTTGAGTAGGTTCATACTGGATGACTTTTATTTCAGAAATATTTTTCATGTGGTATCTGTACTTTTACTTAAGTATGAAAACTAAATACAGTTTTTAATATTATTTACAGAGACCCGACAAAGGACACTGCCTGCCTCTACCACTGACTGCAGTTACTGATCATGTGACCGAACGTGTGAACGAACAGCTGAACCACAGCACCAGTGTGAACCTGATAAACACCTTGTGTTGACTCTCTTCTGCTCTCCATCCTGTGCTTGTGGTTATTTTCTAACGTCAGACCAACAACAGGCCGCAGAGCTTAATAATGCAGCTCCTTCTTAGAAAGTTAGAGATAAAGAAGCTACTGTTCTGTCATATGATGTCATGTTATTATGTCATTAAATCACATTCTTGCACAAACTGGATCTGAAAGAGAACACACCAAGATTTATGGATTTGGAGCTCAGCCAGGACTTCCATGTGCTCTGGATCGTGTTAATAATCAATAGCTGCTATGTGGCGCTTCCTTAAAAGATGCTTCTCCATCCATACAGTAGCGTCTTCTCTCCGCTACATGGGTATTATTAACCAACATTATAAAGTTAATAAAGGAAAAAATAAGTAAAATGGAAGCAAACAGGTTAATGTCAACATAATGATGTCATTTTTACTTTGTTTAATTAAGTGAAACTATTTATTACCAGCCAGAAACCCTTCCACACAAACAAACACACATTACATTAAAAGGCATTATAGATGTAAAACACATTCAATTCAATTTTATTTATATAGCGCCAAATCACAACAACAGTTATCTCACAGCGCTTTTCATAAAGAGCAGATCTAGACCGTCCTCTGAAGTTATTTACAGAATTTCATCTGAGAAATTAAAATTTAACATTTTAGATAAAAGCAAACTGTAGTTGACCGTATTGAATTCCTTTTTAAGGTCGATAAATACAGCTCCCACCACATTGCCCTTGTCCATGGACTTTTTTACATTTTCAATTAAACAGCAGTTTGCTATTTCAGTTGAATAACCTGGTCTAAACCCAAACTGGTGTGGATGGAGGAGCTGTCTGGCTTCTGAGTGCTCAGTCACTTTTTCAGTTATTTTAGATAAAATTGGTATAATCGATATAGGGCGATAGTTGCTCATTGAGTCTTGGCTACCACTTTTGAACACAGGGATAATTATTCCTTTTTTCCATGCACTGGGAAATGTACTGGTTCTTATTGAAAGATTAACAAGATGGGTCAATGGTTTGACAAGAACATCTTTATACTTTTTAAGAAAACAGCTAATTATCCTAAAAATGTCATTAGATTTGGAATTTGATTATTTCTACAACTTTTGTATCCGGCACCTCTTTAATATAAAAGGAATCTGTTGAGGTGACTTCCAATGAATGATTGAGAGGATCGACGGGCTGGAAATCTTTTGATAATTCTTCAACTGATTGTAAAAAATATAAATTGAATTCATCAGCCATAGTGGCACTATCGGTTATACTATTGCCACTGATGTTAAGTTCTGTAATCTTTCTGTGTTTATTTGATTTATTAGATTGTTTAAATGCTTCCAAAGTGAATTATTGTTGCCTTTAGCACTGTCGATTAGTTGAGTGTAATATGTGGCTTTTGCTTTCCGCAGCTGAAATACAACTTTATTCCTTAAACTTCTATAAATCAGAGATCAGTATTAAGTTTAGATCTTAGAGATGTTTTCAAAGCTAAATCTCACTTTTTCATGACTTTCCTGTATTTCATTATTTATCCAGGGCACCGTGGATTCTTTTGTTTAGATTTTATTTGCTTTGTAAATTTTTCTGTCAGACTTGTAATATCTGTGGTCATGGAATTACAACACTCCTCTACATCATGTAATGTCATAATTTTTTTTCCAGTTTATGTTTTTAAGTTCCCTTCAAATTGCACAATTTTACTTTTAGGAATAATGTTACGAACCTCCAGTTAGAAGTCCAGGGAGGAGGAGGTTAGTGACAATGTAAATAATTCCAGGTTGAATGAAAACAAAGGGAGGCTGATTTATCAGTAGTTTGTGTTTTATTTATAAAATTAATCAAGGGTATTCAGAACAATGTAATAAAAAACAACTTCCCAAAACAAGGGGAAGCTTCTAGTTGAGGTACGGACTAGGTAAAAAGGTAGCTCGCAAGAAAAAACCACAAAGAAAACCACAAAGGGGAAAAACACTATTTACCACCCTCCTCCGAAGGAGTAAATCACAATATGATCGGGTCACGATCCACACTGCTGCAAGGACGCCACGATCTGTCAAGCGGGTGACTCCACCGGTGTGATCAGCGGTCCGATGTCCTCACATCGGGCTCGGATGCGCCCGCTTCCTGCATGACGCTGTTCCGCAGCTCCTGGCACTGAGCCAACATGTCCTACAGCTCCGCGACCGCGAGGCGCTGGTGTAGTCAGGGCGGTATCACCTGTCACGGCTTCACCTGTGACAGGCATTACCTCCACAGAGCTAGCCTGATGTTCAAGCGTGGGGCCTGGGTTCAGATGTATGTCTCCAGCCAAAAGTTAGCATTAGCACCATTATTACTTTAGATGCATGCGCTCTGTCTTGACGTGATGTTGACCTGATAGCGATGTTTCTGTCATTCTTGCACAGACTTTTACATGCCCAAATAGAGTAGAGAATGGAGTCTCCAGGTCCAAAATAATAAAGTTTAGTGTGTTCATTAGCCTTCAGACCAACCAGGTTGCCCTTATTGTGCAGAGAAAAGTTGTAGGTCCAAGCACTCAATAACATTAAAAACATTGTAAAATAATTAAAATTGTAAATAATACCGCACGGTGGTGCAGTAGTTAGCACTGTCGCCTCACAGTAAGAAGGTCATGGGTTCAAACCCTGATTGCCCCGGCCTTTCTGAATGGAGTTTGCATGTTCTCCCCGTGTCTGCGTGGGTTCTCTCCGGGTGCTCCGGCTTCCTCCCACCATCCAAAGACATGCAGGCTAGGTTAATTGGTGTCCCTAAATTGGCCTTTGGGTGTGAATGTGAGTGTGAGTGGTTGTCTGTCTGTCTCTGTGTGGCCCCTGCGATGGACTGGCGACCTGTCCAGGGTGTACCCCTGCCACCCAATGTCAGCTGGGATTGGCTCCAGCTTGAGCACTGACTTTCAATCGTTCCTCCCTGGCTCCAAAACAATAACTTCAGTTTTATCCTTGTTTAATTGGAGAAAATTCTGGCACATCCAGTCGTTGACCTGCTCAATACAGTTACTCAGCGCTGTATGGGATCATAGTCTCCTGGTGAAATGGTTATGTAGATCTGTGTGTCATCTGCATAATTATGGTAACATATTTTGTTGTTTTTCATAATCTGAGCCAGTGGAAGCATGTAAATGTTAAACAAAAGAGGTCCCAGAATGGAGCCTTGGGGAACTCCACATGTCATTTTTTGTCAGCTCAGATGTGTAGTTACCTATAGACACAAAGTAGTCCCTGTCCTTTAAGTAGGATTCAAACCAGTTTAGTACTGTGCCAGAAAGTCCAACCCAGATTTCAAGTCTGTCTAGTAATATGTTGTGGTCGTTGAATGCAGCACTGAGATCCAATAATACTAAGACTGAAATTCAGCCACTGTCAGTATTTAAATTGATTAATTGAAGAAGATTTAAAAGTATTCAAGAGCTGCTGACTTCTAGCAGGAAAAAAGAGACTTTAAGCAAAAGAATAGAATAAGAGGCAAGAGCAAGCAGCAAAGCATCTGCACTGTAAGAAAGCAGGAAGTTTGCGGATGCATCCACCTGTACCAGAAATCCTCTGTTGAAGTCTGGACTCTTGAGGACAGGGGAAGAGCACAGGCAGGCTTTCAGTGTGCTGAAGGCGGTTTCACAGTCATCTGTCCAGGTTACTGGGTTCCTCTAGGTTCCTCCATCCCTCATCTCTAACATCTAACATCTCTAACTCATCTACCTATCTACCTCTTCCTGTAAAAGCTCTTATTGTGAAGGCAGCAGCAGCAGGGTGGAAAGAGTTAACAGCTCGGTGTTTAAAGTCTTTGCTTCATTCAGGGGGAACTCACAGACTCTTATTGTGAAGGCAGCTTCCTGTAAAGGCTCCTATTGTGAAGACAGCAGCAGCAGCAGCAGCAGGGCGGGAAGAGTTAACAGCTCGGTGTTTAAAGTCTTTGCTTCATTCAGGAGGAACTCAGAGGATTTTACTCCAACATGTTCCTGCTGATCTTCATCCTGATGCACGGTAAGAGACAATTTACTCAGAGAGAGAGAGATGCTTCAAAGACAGAGTACAAGACATGGAAACACACACACATATAGAGAGACTTCACTCAGAGAGGGTGGGGGGGGGGTTATTTCTTTTATTTCTCCCATCAACTTTTATTATGGAGACAATTAAAGTCAGAGAGAGTCGGAGAGTCTGTCAGCAAGAAACATGTTTACATAATTTATTGTCATTTCTATTCAGTCACATGTGAGGCTGCTCATTCCTGTTTAGTCCAAATAGACGACAATAAAACATAGTAAACACGTAGCCAAAGGAGTCGACCACTAAACTGCACAAAGTCTCTAATGAAGCGAACAAAGGAAAATAAATGATCCAGCCATCTCACCGACTGCATCTGATGGAAGCAGCCGGCCGCTCCGTGAGTAAGATCAGCTGATGACAATGAATGAAAGCTGCTGTGTTGGATTGATATGATGGAACGCAGTGATTGATCGGTGCAAATCAAATGTATGCAGTAGTGTTAAAGATATCAGAAGAGGAAATAAAGTGAAAGCCTAAAACTGAGCTAAAGCAGGCTTAGATATGAGTTCCATCATTTCAATTTCTCTAAAACACTTAGTCTAATAAATCCAAAGACACCATGATCATATTCTGGGTTATTCAACAACAAATTCACAATCAATAAATATAAAAGCAGATAATAGCAGCATGTTGCCAGTAGAAATTATCCTGTGAGCAGGACATACAGTAACCAAGGAGGCAGAAATTTGGGAAATGATAAAGGACCTCTCTCTCTCACTCTGGGCTGCAGGGCGTGGTCAGTACCTTATAGTCAGTGAGGTACAGTACTGCTGCTGTTTAGAAACCAACCAGACACTAAAACTCTGCCTCAGAGCTGCAACTCCTTTATTCTCTAACAACAGTTATGCTGCGTTCCAGAAGACATTTCCAAGTTGAAATGTGATGAGTTCATCATTGTGGAGTAGCTTCCAGTACAGGCTCCTCTATCAGGACAGTCAGGACAGGAAATACACACAAAAATACAAGATAAAATCGTATGATTTTGAAAGGAGACAAATTCCAAAATGATAAAGTTTAATCATGTAGGGATTTTGTCATTGATTTCTATTTAATTAATTAGTCAACATAGAAAGTCACAGTCGTAGAAAGTCACACAGCTGTTTGGCGACTGCTTTCTCCAGGACCTTAGAGATAAATGGAAGGTTAGATATAGGTCTATAGTTGGCTAAAACGTCTGGATCCAGGTTGGGCTTTTTCAGAAGAGGTTTAATTACAGCTACTTTAAAGTACTGTGGCACGTAGCCTGTTGATAAAGACAAATTGATCACATCCAGCAGAGAAGTGCCAACCAAGGGCAAAACCTCTTTAAGCAGCCTAGTCGGGATGGGGTCTAAGAGGCAGGTAGATGGTTTAGATGAAGAAATTATTGAAGTTAGTTGATAAAGATTTAGGGAAGCAAAGCCGTCTAAACATATAACTGGTTTTACAGCTGTTTCTAAAGTTCCTGAGTATAGAGTTAAGTCGGTGCCAGTTGAGGGCAGGTCTTGGTGGATTTTGTTTCTAATAGCTAGGATTTTATCATTAAAGAAGCTCATGAAGTCGTAACTACTGAGAGCTATGGGAATACTTTGCTCAATAGAGCTGTGACTCTCTGTCAGCCTGGCTACAGTGCTGAAAAGAAACCTGGGGTTGTTCCTATTTTCCTCTATTAATGACGAGTAGTACGCTGCTTTGGCATTACGGAGGGCCTTCCTATAAGTTTTAAGACTATCTTGCCAAATTAAACGAGAATTTTCCAGTTTGGTGGAACGCCAATTCCTCTCGGTTTCTGTGATATTTGCTTTAATCTGGACTGGGACAATAAAACGGCCCTGGCATTTTTGCTCAGACCGGCCCACCACAATCAGTCGGACACAACCAACCAGTACAAACCATCCTTGCGGTCCTTGTAGATATGCATATCTACTGTTCCATTCCCAAAAACCCCTACAAAGCTGAGATCTAAGTGCCTTTCAAGCAGCCGTGTGCTGAATGTTGCTCGTCAATGTCACTTGTCGTGAACCGACCAATCACAGCCTGGATGGGACGGGACATATATATTGTATATATAGTTATATTGACAGATAGTTGTCATTTACATGGGGATGCTGGGGACAGGTTAGAATCAGAATGTCTCCATCACAGCTAATTTTGTCCACTTCAAGCGCTGGTTTTGAACCAGTGTCGATGATGAAGGAGTAGCTGCTATAAAGCCTATACGTCGGCATTTTTCCAGCTAATAAAACTATCTGTTATTAGTCAGATGTTTGCCCTCTGCAAGGCTGTGTGCAGCCATTTGTTTTATCAAATGCCACATCTGTCACACGTTATTAGCAGCTCACAATTATTTGTTTTACAATGGTTCTGCCCCTCTTGTCTGTGCAAAAGTTAATCAATAGTTTTTTGTTATATACTTTTCAAGTAGCCTACATCACAAAGATTGATGGAGTATTATGGGTTTCTAAACCTGATGAATTAATTAATGTATGTTATAATAACACAGGTACAGTAAATGTGCTTGCTTATCTGATGGGTTAAATGTCCTTAACTTGAATAGGCTAAATAATCAAATACAGAGACAGTTATTTTACAATATGTGAAGAGTTTATGCAGTAAAGTATCTTTATACAGTCTTACAGTTCCAACCGGCCCTTTGAGGGGAACCAAAATGCTTATGTGGCCCGTGGTGAAAATGAGTTTGACACCCCTGGTCTAACGTGAGCTGCAGGTGACTGCAGGGGCCGGGTGTAAAAACAGCGCCGTAAAGTCGGTAACATTCGACCTGCGTGAGCTCACTGAGATCAATGACTGATCTCGCTGCCATTGCAAAGAAAAATGCCGCGAGACTAGGCAAAAGTGTGGTTCCAACTTTGTGCAGCCTGAAAAGAGCAACTGCGGCCGCCGGATTCCGGCGCCTGCAGTAGCCTTGCTCCTCGCGAAGTTTTAATGTCGTGTGTCCTGGTGACGTTTTGCAGCGCCGGATAAAATCGGACACGATTTCTAAACTTTTTATATACAGTCTATGTTTTTCAAACCAGTGTAACCGGCTGACCCCGAGTACGTAGGTTACTACACGGTCCTGACTCGAACCGGCGACCTCGGGTACGGGAGGCGGACACACTGACGAGGAGGCTGAATGTCATGACCACTAGCGTCGGTCGCCCTTGCGTCTCTTAATGTGTCGGGGAGTGAGGTTTATCTGACACAAGACACAGAGGGGGAGGGTGGAGCCTGTTAAGAGATGATTGGGCCAGCCCAGTGTCAGTATGGAAAATGAACCAATGGGCCGCTGTCCCTGCTTTATGGGCCGGTCGTTGGCCAAAAAAAAGTATTAGGCTACTTATACCGACCGGCCCCCAAGTGCGTCGGCCCACCGGGCATTTGCCCGGTATGCCAGATTACCAGTCCAGCCCTGCCAGCAGGTACAGGAAGTGTCAATGCCAGCGAGGCGAGTTTACAGGTGTGTAGAACTGAATGGTTTCATCAGGGAATGCATACAGCTACGGTAAGACCAGAGGGACAAACATGTCAAGGGTCAATCTTTATTTTCCCCAAGTGGTCGTACAGCCAGCAGTGACTACACAATCATCACATAGACGATACACAATAAATACAAAATAAAATCACATTGTTATTTAAAGGGTCAATGGCAGCTGGGACAGTGAGTTCTTCAGTCTGTGGCAGGTTGGATCTGCTGCCAGACAAACTCTTCAGACAGGGTGGATCAGCCAGGATGGACTGGTTTCTCCTCAAAGTCCTAACTTTGTGTAGATGAGGAAGGTCATGCGCATGTATCATCCAATCACTTAGTGACTCTGCTTCCATTTTGACTGTTGGCAGTTAGTTTGGTTACATATAAAAGGAAACAGCTGTGGTCAGAGGATGAGCATGTTTCCTGGAGGCGGTTTGAGAGATCAGGCCTCTGCTCACTCTGCTTCTTCACGTTTTTTGGGGTATTCCCCAGAATAATTTATATGTAACTCAAATATGAACAACAACAATATATAGTATGAAAAAAGGAAACACTTATTTATACTTTCCTGGTACTCTCAAAACCAAGGGTTTCCTTTAAAACACCCTTTTTTGTATCAAACCCCAACCACTAAAGTTTTAAGTTCAAAATTTAAACCTTACAATGAACCCTTAATATACTGACAAAGAGCCAAAAGATGCTTTATCAAACCACTCTGATACTCTTCAAAATAACACTTACCTGTTTTGTTTCTGTTAGTATGGAATAGAAAAAACATTATACCGTGTGTATGTGTGTGTGTGAACTGAATGAAAATAAATCTAACCTGTACAGGTATCAATAACAAAAGGTACCACTTCAATATGATAAAGTCCCAACTACACACATCTGTACCACAGTTCAACTTTAAAATGTTCAAATTATTATCAATTATTACCAAACGTTGGAGCCCATACGGTGGAGCACATATGAAAGAGTAATCATTTAACTCCCTGGTAGTTCAACGTTCAGAAAAGTCTCCGGTTACTCACGCGACTCCGTCAGTCCGACAGTTCAAAGAATCCACAGGCTGGTAGACGATGCAGCAGAATGGCGAGGTGTAGTTGGTAGATGTCCGCGCGGCGATGCAATTCCCGTGGGCGGGGTCTCTCCTCACAGCGGTGCTACTCAGCAGGCTAGCTCCCGGTAAAAACTGCGCTTGTTGTCTAAGCTGGTTGTCTATCACAGTCCAAGACAATGTCCCTCTAATTTAAAAGCCCAACTGTTTGCACGTTTACAATTTTCTCTGTTATTGGAAACACGAGCAGGAGACTGACCGAGCTACATTTTAAAAAAAACAAATGGCTGAGCCTGCTAGGACACATAAATTAACTGCAAGGTAATATTTGTGCCTATACGTGTGTGCTTAAGTCTAATTCTCTCCGAGTTTAACTGAAAGTTTTACCACAAATCGATACGAAGCCGCTTCTCTTCTCTCGTTCTTTCTCTTCCGACTATCATTTTTTTCCTCCCCTCCACTCTAGTGATCTCTAATTGGCTCAGTTTACACCAATCAAAACAAACTGAAATTGCATTGGCTAAATTATCATGACACTGGAGTTCACAAAGAACAAAGCATTATGGAAGGTGTAGTTTTCCCATTAAGATCCCACAGTCTTTTCATTTAACTATATTTAGCAGGCCCCTATTTTACAAATCATGTTTTAAGGGGATCTTGTGAAGCCCAGCCCTCCCTCCCACCACTCACCCCTGACCTTTAGTAACCTTTGTCTTCCTGTTGCAGGTGTGTTCGTGCTGCTGCTGCAGTCTGGGCTGACTGTTTCTGCAGGTGAGCTTTTTTTATTTTATTTGATTTTTATTAGGTTTCCCATTAGCGGCCCATTTAATGGCAGCTAATCTTCCTGGGGAGGTGAAGTGAAAACAACCACCGACACTAAATATAATGGCGTTCTGAACAATCAGATCTATACAATGCTAACTTGTTTCATATCAAAATACAACTAGCTGGAATCAAGTAACAGACACATATTTTCAGAACTTACTGTAGTTCAACCTTCTTGCTTACTATTCTACAAACAGGCTTCTGTTTTTCTGTCCAATATCTGTATAAATATGATGTATCGTAGAGCTATAGGTGCCCACAGATTGCTACAATAACAACTGTAGTTATTAGAAACTTGGCAGCTTGGTGAAGCAGGTGCAAGCAGAGAAGCACAAGTGAAAATAAATATAAGTAAAGATTTTTAGGGGGGGGATGGGGGTGGGAATAATAGGAAATACCAGAGGGAAACACCAAGTGCAGAAAGCAACAAAACCTGCAAGAGAACAGGGAGGGGGGCTAGGGGTGGAGAAAAACAACAAACTAACAAACAAACAAACAACCAGAGACAAACAAAAGAGACAACCAGTCGAACAGCAGTAATAAATGGGGATGAGCAAGTACAGCATTATCTGTATCTGTCTGGGCGGGGCCTAGCCCGGACGTGGGTCGGTTGTCTTGAAATGGGCGGGGCTTTAGCCAGTATGTTATTTTAAGCATGCAATTTATATGGGTAAATCAGAAATTGTTATATTTATTGCTGATTAGAAAACTATTTACATGACAGCATCAGCATTGAGCTTCAGATCAATAACTTTCTTTTTTTTAACTTTTAATTTTTTATATGATCAGTCTGATTGGGTTTTTTTTGGGTTCTTTTTATTTTTTTTATTTCCACACCAGAGGCCTGTACCACGAAGCAGGATTTGAGCTTATCCAGGTAACTTCTGGGTTAACCCTGGCACAAAGGTGGTTCACTTCTTACCGGGTTAGATCTCCATGGTAACAGGGCTAACCTGCTCCGAGCAGGTTATGTTCCAGAAAAGAGATTAACTCTGTGAAAACGCTGCCTACTGACCAATCAGCTCTCTGGAAAATGACATCACCATCTGTAGGAAATCCCACAGACTGTTTTAGCCAATAGGCTGCTTTCTGTTTGCAGCGGTGATGTGGAGAAACTCTTGACTATGGCGATCCTACAGAGACTGATTAAAAGCCTCAGGCTAATGTTGCCTACAGGTTTTTACAGCAGGATCAGCCTACTTACTGTATTCAGAAGGTCTCCCGCTCGGCCCATAAACCGCACCGTCTAACAAGCATGCGCAGTCTGTGGCGCTGTGCATGCGGCCCTCATGTCACCCTGGACCAATGACATATCAGCAATTAAGTGCCTCACTCGAAGAGACAGTTTCCAATCTCCCCGTTTTTCTGTTGCAACTGTTCAGGAGGACACGGTTGTCACATCTTTATCTCTAGTTCAGAGGAGTTTTGCTGGGCTTCATTTGCATTTTTTCCTTCTATATTCCGTGTAGCGTCCTTGAGAAGTGAGTACAGTATTTAGTTTCTAATACATATAGTTTATGTCGGATTTTTCCTCCCGTTAATTAGCACGGTGTGCGTTGACGGGTCAGTAAGGGACCGTCACAAAATTATGTAGTCTGTGTGTCATTAGTAAGTCTATGCAACAGAGCCTTTTCAGGCCAAGAGTGTACAATATTGAAGCTCCCTTATTTAGTCCATGCTTTTCTTCTGGAGTTATTTAATTTTGTTCATTTGTCCTCATGTATGTTGTTATTCGTACTTGTTTACATTCATCACTATGTCATATTTGTTTGTTCTCTTTACAGTTACCACACATTTATAGTTACCACACATACACACACATACTAATACACATCATAGTGGATTTCATCTGACAATAAACATGTTGCAATTAAGGAGTGTGAGAGTGTTACTGGATTGGATTCCTCTTAATTGTTCTAACCGGACAAACTGTGGAGGTGTACAACCACAAAGAAATATCCAATAATTACTTAAGTTCAATAGAGGTCTCAAGTTTGGGAGTCAGAAGCCAACACCTCTTTTATATACTGCCTTTAAATGTCTTTAAGATTTTTTATTTGCTCCCAGTCCGTTTCACACAGCCTGACGCAGCTGTTAAAATAAATGGAGTTTATTTTTCTTATGTGAGGCTGAATATGATCAACAGTTTGGTATTGAGATACTAAATTTTAATATGAACGTAGTCTGTTTATTTAGGTTAGTATAGCTTTCTAAGGCCGACTACAGAGACTGTGGTCATGTTCCGTCCCACCTTTTGCGATGTGGGTCCAAAAGGTGGGACGGTGAGTTTTCAGCAGCTTAAATGTTCAGATTCAGTCTTTCAGACATTTTTTGAGCTCATTTTATGGCATGAAGGGATTTTTTTGTTTCACTGCTTTATTAAGTTAATTTAGAAAAATGTTTGGACACTTTGAGTGTGTTAAATAAATTAATCTCATTTTGAAGTGGCGACAAGTTTCTTTTAAAGTGAG
>JALXJV020000280.1:0-12359 GCA_024633595.2 Lepomis macrochirus
CTGTTGCTTTTATGTTTTATGTGAAGCACTTTGAATTGCCTTGTTGTTGAAACGTGCTATATAAATAAACTTGCCTTGCCTTGGCCGACTTGGTGCAATTCGGCCAAAAAGGCAGCACCGTAATCGAAGCTGAAACGGCATCTCTAAGCCCATTCATTTCAATGGCATTTTCAAACATGCCGCGTTTTGCCTCAGTTCGCAATGGCCTGTTGAGACCTGACTCGTGAACCTTACGCGGGACGTCGGTAGGGCACCCGGGACAACTCCACGGGGCGAGGGGGGCGACTGGCACCGGGGGGCTTAGACCCCGTTTACAACTGCTCGCAGTTCTAGTTATTATTGTTATTATAATAATTAACATTCAATTATTATCATTAACACTACTAAAAATATCTGTACCATTTTTCAATTAGTCTATAGCAACTTCTCCTTTACTGTCTGTATCTCTGTGTGTGTATATTGTGTAGGCTACCTCTCTCTCTCTCTCTCTCTCTCTCTCTCTCTCTCCTTTACCCCAACCAGTGGAGGCAGATGGCCGCCTACTCTGAGTCATTGTTCTGCTCGAGGTTTCTGACTCTTAAAGGAAGTTTTTCCTTGCCTGTGTCACCTAGTGCTGCTCTTGGTGGATTGTTGGGCTTCTGTAACGTCAGAGTATGGTCCAGACCTGCTCTTTATGAAAAGCGCTGTGAGATAACTGTTGTTGTGATTTGGTGCTATATAAATAAAATTGAATTGAAATTAATCTCCTCACTGCAAGAAAAACAACTCTTGATTAAAGGGTCTGAAATAGCTGTTCAGAGTACTCCCATGGAGTACTCTTGCCACAACAGCCAAAATGACCTCTCTGTAAACCAGGCACCACTGACACACAAGTCTTGTAACTGGGGCGGGGCAAACCTCTGTTTTGCCTTTGCTCTGACAGGACCTCCGGGTCTCCTCATCTGGTGCCCATTCTGTCGCCTAGGAAACAAAAACAAGAAAAAGGCCAGGCATGACAAAGAGGCCAAAAAGCAGTTACTGAGTCCTTCAGACATTACAAAACAGTTATGCAACAACTGACTGTTTTTAATACTGTAGGCACGCACTAAAGATGCATGAAAAGACTTTAACCTCATTGCAGTTTGTTTATTTTTTTTTTGATGTGCAGAGAATATGGCTCTTTAGA
The DNA here is from genome assembly GCA_024633595.2 of Lepomis macrochirus. Taxonomy (NCBI): domain Eukaryota; kingdom Metazoa; phylum Chordata; class Actinopteri; order Centrarchiformes; family Centrarchidae; genus Lepomis; species Lepomis macrochirus. The sequence goes on from JALXJV020000280.1 coordinate 1,166, forward strand.
AATGTAATTGGAAATTAAACAGGATAAGCACATTTAATGAGAACTTAAGAGAAAACAAGAAAAAAAATTAAACGTAAATGTAAAATCACTGTCCCTGAAGCACAAAATAGTCGTCTCCCTCTCTGAGACATTGAGTTACAGCCATTTTTCATGCTTGAATAGGCCCAAGGCCACAGAGCCTGTTTATTATTTGTGCTTTCAGCCTCAAATGCATGTTAAGAGTTCATTTCTTTGGAGCATATATAGACCACCCTCTTTGCCAGCTGAAGCCTTTGATCGCCTATTATCCACTAACAACTCCATCTTCTGTAAAAATGAAATAATCTTGTTTAACGAATTCAATAAAAACTGGTTAGATAAATCATCGGATAATGTAATAAATTTACTTAGTAGTTCAAATCTCACACAGCTAATTAAGGAGGCTACTCAAATCACCCCTACAACTCAATCCCTGCTTGACTGGATACTCGTTTCACATCCACTAAGATTCCACTAAGGGTCGGTGTTATGTCTGACTGCTTTAGTGATCACTTGATAGTCTATTGTGTATGGAAAATCAAACTTCCTAAATCACCATCAAGACATCAAAATCAGATAACACAAGAAACGATCTGATTGATATTAACTGGGACAGATACCAACCTATACCTAATGTAAAAGACGCCTGGGACTTCTTCTACACTGAGTTTATGGATGTTTTGGACAAAAATGCTCATTCGAAAGCTGTTACGGTCAATGGTTAACATCTCCCTTGGATTGACCCTAAACTCCCTAAGCCTCTTTAGGCAGAGGGACAAAGCATGTTCAATATTCTGCTGTACAACGCCTAATGCTGAATGGGAAGTATACAGGCAGCTGAGAAATATGAGCAAGACTAAAACCTGTAATGCAAAATTTAACTACTATAAGGATAGCTTCAGTAGTGATTTTAAGAATCCACAACCATTCTGGAAGAAAATCAAATCAATCAATACATCAGATAAACATCTAATTATATATGATACGCAACTATTATAATACGAGTTGCTAATACAATACTACATGACTTCCTATCTGGTGCTCAAGCATTCAATCATCATTTCTCCTCTGTTTGTTCTACCTTAATACCCAAATCTGATCAGAGTAATGGGCTTTTTAATAATACTTTTCCTAGTCACGTTATTATTCTTTCAGGAAAATTCAACCAGATGAAGTTCAGAATTCCATTAATGAATTAAAAGTGATGTTGGACTTGATGGTTTAGAAAATAAGTTTATCAAACTAGCGTCCCATATACTTGTGTATCCACTTACTGATATATTCCTTCTCTCTCTGTCTACATGCGAGTTACCAGCCATCTCTAAATGTGCACGCATCACTCCAATACATAAAGGACGAGATGTATTAGATCTTAACAATTATAGACCCATATCTATTATACGTTCAATTACCAAAGTGTTTGAAAAATGAATTTATAAATCAACTTTCACATTAATCCTGGCTCACCCGGGTGTCAAGCACTGTTCCGCATTCAGTGAATGAATGTGAGTGAATGGAGATGTAGTGTAAAAGCGCTTTGAGAGGTCGAAAACACTAGAAAGGTGAACAAATACGGAGCATTTACATGTGCAGCAGGTGAGGGTCTATCAAGAACCCCTAAATATTTTCCATTATTCCAGGAAGATGTCGTTGATGACTCATGGGTGGATGACTAAGGCAAAGAACTGGGGAAAAGAAATTTAACATTTCTCATTCCTGAAGAAAAAGCAGAAGAGGACAAGAGCAGGGTCAAGCCATTTAAGGGTGCCTGTTTGGACACTCTGGACTGTCGTGACCAGGACACATCTCCTAACACTACTGCTAGCAGTTATACAGGTAACCGTAGGTTATTATTACGATATACTGCAGCAAAAAGCTAAACAAACATGTGTATTGCTCTTAGATGAATGGTGCAGAAAGCAACCTCACACCTGCATTGACACACTGCCCTTCTTTTATATCGAAGGGCATAAGAGGGAAATTACGCAAAAGCTTTTTAACAAAAATTTCAATGATGCTCAAAAGTACGTCCTATGTGGTCTTCGGTTAGTGCCAACATGAGAATGCAGTATTCAAGACATTGCAGCGGGTGCTCCAAAGATTTGGCTGAGGAATCCTTTTCTCATTGCTTCACTTAAACGGGTAGTTAGAGTGGAGGAGAGAGTGAGCACAATACTTAAGGAATCTCTGGACATCTGGAAGGGGAAAAGCATTAAAAAATTTAATCTGCAAGCAGCGTTGGGCATGCCCTTGCACTGGTGGTGTGCAATCAGGGTGTGAGGTGACCGTGTTGCATATTCTGGAGCTCTGCCGGTGTGGCTGTGAATTTGCTACGCGCTTTGAACGCTGCACAAAAGGTGTTATACGTCACTTTCTGTTTCCCCTTTGTGGCGCTACATATCACTTAAACAGCTATTTCAGACCCTTCATAGCACGTCGAGTTTTGTTCAAATATGAGCATGTACACTGAAGTTACAACAACTTCCTGTGTCACGGCGAAGTATTGATCTTTGATGCCACGGACACGCCCACTGATGAAAACTCTCAGATAGCACAACTTTTCATTGTCAATGCCTTTAGAAGGCACAGTAGAAATGTGAAGTCGATCCGACTAAATCCCTAGGAGGAGTTCGTTGAAATACGTAGTGTACAAATCATCTAAAAATGGCCATAAAATTCAAAATGGCCCACTTCCTGTGGAGTTTCGGGTATGGGTTGTTGAGGCTTTTTGTGCGTCTGGACATGATTCATGTCCCCCCAAAATTTCATGCATCTAGGTTAAATGTGCGTGGTCAAGAGAAGCTTGGTGCCTTTCAACCAGCGATTATGTTGGCTAAGGGGCAGAGTCATGTTTCTTGGTAGCCAATCAGAGCCAGTGTTTTTACACACATGCCAGCACACGCGCCACACACACACACACACACACCAGCTAAACAGAGATTCGATGAAGCAGCAGAGATTTTTTTTTAACAGTAGGTAACGGAAATAGTTACTTTCCCTGGTAACGAGTTACTTTTATTACAGAGTAATTCAGTTACTAACTCAGTTACTTTTTTGGAACAAGTAGTGAGTAACTATAACTAATTACTTTTTTCAAGTAACGTTCCCAACACTGCACACCACACATAAAAACACTGGTCTACAAGCGGGTCAGTGATAAAATGAAAGAGAGGGGTTGTGAGCGCTCCGTCGAGCGGCGCCGCACGACCCTAACACTAAGCCTAAAAAAACTCCGACAGCAGCAGGCCTACAAAATACAACCAATGCAGAAGCTGTTGAAAAGCGATCTCAGTTGTTTTGTTCTGGTTCAGAGTGTGATTGTTGTGTTCACATATCACCAAACGAACCGGGCCAAAAGGGAAACGCCCACTTGTTTCGGAATGTCTCCAATCGATCCAGGTGTGAAAGCACCCTAAATCATATGCTGAAATTGCCCAGTTGTGATATACAGCATGTATCCTGGCTAAAAAAAAACTTTCAAAATCGACATAAAAATCATGATGCAATAACTGGTTGCTGAGCTACTTGGTTAACCTTATAGACAGTGCTGATATAGTCCTTGTGTTGTACTGAAGTGCACAAAACAACTTAGAATAAACAAAGACTCCAAGGCAAAATTGAGTACAATTAGAAGTTTAGAAGTACTAGTGTGACATCATGGCATTGCACGACTGCTTAATTAATGACTTGAGTGCTGATGTTGTGATGCATGATGATGTCCTGTACTTTATTTATTTATTTATTTATTACTATATATTATGTACATTGGGCGCTAAAGTGAATTCCTTCTTTGCTGGTTGGTTTTGTTGGTGAGTGCTGTTGTATGTTATGTGTTTTATGTTGAGCATTGCTGCAAATTCAATTTCCCCTTGTGGGACAATAAAGGTACTTTTGAACTTTGATGTTTCTTCTGATCACTAAGCTTAAAACAGAAACTATAAGCTCTTACTTGCGCTTCACTATGTTGTACTTTATCAAATCAACTTTTATTTGCGAGATGGTTCAGTTTGCTCCACTGGACGAAAGAAAAGTCTCCAACTATATTGCATTGATACAGAGAATTATTCCAATGGAAAGTTTCCTGTGTACTTTAAACGAAAATTATTATTATACGAAATTAGACCGTACTCTGAAGTTATTTACAGACATGACACACATGACACACATTCATACAATGGCAGAACAGCCGCCAGGGGCAATTCGGGGTTCAGTGTCTTGCCCCAGGACACTTCGACATGCAACTAGGGGGAGCCAGGGATTGAACCGCCAACCTTCCGATTAACAGCCGCTCTATCTCCTGAGGCACAGCCGTCCATCTGTTTTTACACAGTGCAGTTTACAATTTTTCTATCTAGATCAAAATCAGATCATGAAGAGGTGCAGGCAACTCAAGTTTGCACTCAAATAAACAAAGCCAATGAGAGAACAGCCTTGGTGGCTCGAGGAGGGAGGCTCAGGAGGGAAGATGGCTGCAGGTGGGAGAGGGACTGTCACAGTGCTCCTAGTCTATTGTTTGCTCACAAAGATTTCAGAGCCTATTCATGTTGACCCAGCTCGAATGGTTTGCAACATCTTTCCACTGCTTCATTTAAATGACAACCCATCAAAATATGAAGACCTGGGATACAAAACAAACAAACAATGATTTGGCAAAGGCAAGCACCGGCTATGGAACCTACACACTGGCTGTGACTTTGGTCTACCCAACACTTTACAATAAGTTTACCAAGAAGACTAAATCAACAACTCCAACACAAACTTCTCTGACAACTGGACTCATTATCACCATATGTATGATGTTATCTGGAGACATTTACCTGTGCCCAGGCCCGCACCACTTCGAGACGCCAGGAGAGGCTAACCCACATGCAGAGGACAAACGCGTCACTCCTACCTTACAGGTATGTTCAGGTAGGCCTACATCTCTGTTTTCCTCTGTACAACATCCTGATCCTCTCCTTCCTCTGTACCCGTCGTCAACTGTGGCCGAGCTGTCTGTCCGGGGAGGCGATGGTGTGGATGGCGCGGTACCGGGACCGTCTGTCGTGGCGCTGCACGGGGATACTCCGGGTCCGAGGATGTGTGCCATTGCGTTGGAGAGAAGCTTCAGTCGCGAGTCCGTGGGACAACAGCGTGTTACTGCCTTGGCCTCGCATGAGAGCGGGAGGCATGATCCAGACAAACAACAACAAACTTTCCTGAATGGCTGCTCCGTCACCATGGCAACGTCCCCGTAAACAGGAAGCGGCTCAATCCAGGGGTAGCCAAACACCGGAAATGGGCGTTCTTTAAAACTGTCAATCACTCGAAAATAATTTGGGACCCTAAAGTTAAGCCCAAAGGTCTGCTTGGGTGGGCATTTAAATATAAGAAGCATCATGTCAAAAACAGATCAGGTTAATCACCTGTTACTCAACTCAAATCTGGATTATCTCTGTCTATCTGAGACCTGGCTCTAAAACAATGCCCCCTCTGCAGCTCTTAACATCCCTGGCTATAATATGTCCAGGAGAGACAGAGAAGGTGCAAAGGGTGGTGGTGCCATGAGCTACATAGAAAACAACATTCAGTGTCAGGAAATTCAATGGCTGAATGATCATGAACCGGAATGCTTGGGCTTAAATATCACACTATAACCACAAATGTCTTTCACAATCATTGTGATCTATCGCCAATATTCAGCCTAGGCACAGTCACAGAATCACAAGTGTTACAGACAATAAGAACACTAAAAGCTTCCAGAACTAGAGACATATTTGGCATAGATATGTGCATACTATTATTAACCAAACTAAGCAAATTTAACTTCTCCTCAGATGCAATAAAATGGATAGAATCATATCTATCAAATCGCTCACAGTCAGTCAGGATCAGTGATTACCACTCACCGGCCCTCGCCATGTCCACAGGGGTACCTCAAGGTTCTATTTTGGGGCCTCTGAAGGGAGGTCATTTATATACAGTGAAAATAGCAGTTTGTTCAGACGCCTATATTCAAATGTATGCAGTCATCTATACCATGGTAAAAACTCAAGTTGCTGAAAAACTTACAGACTATGGCACATGTCTCTGAATGGCTAAATCAATCGTGCTTAAAACTTAATGTAAATAAAACAGTTTCAATGTACTTTTCTAAATCAAACATTGCAAATAATCAGGCAGATATTTGAGTGACAGGGGAAAAAAATCAAAGTTGTGTCAGAATTCAAATACCTAGGCATCTTAATAGACTCAAAACTAACTTTTAAACCACAGATAAAAAAGGTCTGCAATCGAGGATGCGATCCCATCGGTTCTAAATTCACTATCAGGTATCAAATTAACAGCGAATTTCAGTCCCTCCCAAGTCGATCATCTTGTTGATAGTGCTGCAGGCTCGCTGCGAACAACACTTGACTCTGTAGCCCCTCTACAAAAGAAAATACTAAAACAAAGACGGTTAGCTCCATGGTATAATACTGAAACTCGCAAATTAAAGCAAATATCACAGAAACTCGAGAGGAATTGGCGTTCCACCAAACTGGAAAATTCTCGTTTGATTTGGCAGGATAGTCTTAAAACTTATAGGAAGGCCCTCCGTAATGCCAAAGCAGCGTACTACTTGTCATTAATAGAGGAAAATAGGAACAACCCCAGGTTTCTTTTCAGCACTGTAGCCAGGCTGACAGAGAGTCACAGCTCTATTGAGCAAAGTATTCCCATAGCTCTCAGTAGTTACGACTTCATGAGCTTCTTTAATGATAAAATCCTAGCTATTAGAAACAAAATCCACCAAGACCTGCCCTCAACTGGCACTGACTTAACTCTATACTCAGGAACTTTAGAAACAGCTCTAAAACCAATTATATGTTTAGACCGCTTTGCTTCAATCAATCTTTATCAACTAACTTTAAAATTTTCTTCATCTAAACCATCTACCTGCCTCTTATACCCCATCCCGACTAGGCTGCTTAAAGAAGTTTTGCCCTTGGTTGGCACTTCTCTGCTGGATGTGATCAATTTGTCTTTATCAACAGGCTACGTGCCACAGTACTTTAAAGTAGCTGTAATTAAACCTCTTCTGAAAAAGCCCAACCTGGATCCAGACGTTTTAGCCAACTATAGACCTATATCTAACCTTCCATTTATCTCTAAGGTCCTGGAGAAAGCAGTCGCCAAACAGCTGTGTGACTTTCTACATAGCAATAGTTTATTTGAGGATTTTCAGTCAGGATTTCGAGCTCACCATAGCACAGAGACAGCACTGGTGAAAATTACTAATGACCTCCTAACTGCATCAGACAAAGGACTTGTCTCTGTATTGGTTTTACTAGATCTTAGTGCTGCATTTGATACCATTGACCATCAGATCCTATTACAGAGAATGGAACATTTCATTGGCACTAAAGGAACCGCTCTAAGCTGGTTTAAGTCCTATTTATCAGATCGATTTCAGTTTGTACATGTTAACGATGAGTCCTCCAAGCATACCAAAGTTAGTCATGGAGTTCCACAAGGATCTGTGCTCGGACCAATCCTCTTCACTTTATATATGCTTCCTTTAGGCAATATTATCAGGAAACACTCCATAAACTTTCATTGTTATGCAGATGATACTCAGTTATATCTATCGATCAAGCCAGATGAAACTCATCAGTTAGCTAAACTTCAAATGTGTCTTCAGGATGTTAAAACCTGGATGACCTACAATTTTCTAATGTTAAACTCAGATAAAACTGAAGTTATTGTTCTAGGCCTAAGCACCTCCGTGACGCATTATCTAAAGATATAGTTTCCCTGGATGGCATCGCCCTGGCCTCCAGCACCACTGTGAGAAATCTTGGAGTTATCTTTGACCAGGACATGTCGTTCAACTCTCACATTAAGCAAGTTTCAAGGACCGCCTTTTTTCACCTACGTAACATTGCAAAAATCAGGAACATCCTGTCTAAAAATGATGCAGAAAAACTAGTCCATGCATTTGTTACTTCTAGACTGGCTTACTGCAATTCCTTATTATCAGGCTCTTCGAAAAAGTCCATTAAGACTCTTCAGCTGGTCCAGAATGCTGCAGCACGTGTTCTGACAGGAACCAGTAAAAGAGATCATATCTCTCCTGTCTTAGCTTCTCTGCATTGGCTTCCTGTAAAATCCAGAATAGAATTTAAAATCCTTCTTCTCACATACAAAGCTCTTAATGGTCAGGCACGATCTTATCTTAAAGAGCTCATAGTACCTTACTACCCCACCAGAGCACTGCGCTCCCAGAATGCAGGATTACTTGTGGTTCCTAGAGTCTCCAAAAGTAGAATGGGAGCCAGAGCGTTCAGCTATCAGGCTCCTGTCCTGTGGAACCAGGTTCCAGTTTGGGTTCGGGAGGCAGACACCGTCTCTACATTTAAGAGTAGGCTTAAGACTTTCCTTTTTGATAAAGCTTATAGTTAGGGCTGGCTCGGGTGAGTCCTGAACCATCCCTTAATTATGCTGCTATAGGCTAGACTGCCGGGGGATTTCCCATGATGCACTGAGCTCCTCTCTCCTCTTCTCTCTTCCTCTCTGAGTGCAACCTCATCCCATTAATGCATGTTACTAACTTCGATTTTTTCTCCCTCTCCCGTGGTCGTGTGCTTCCCCCTCCTGTCACTTCCTGCGGGTGTTGCTGGCTCTGGAGCTGTGGAGTCTGGATCGGTGGTTGGGAGTCTCCTGCTGCCCCCGTGTTCCTGCTCGACGCCCTCTGCTACAGTTGCAATTGCTATTACTAGTCCTATTGCTATTATTACTGTTATTATTATCATTAACATTACTATAAATATCTGTACCATTTTTTATTCAGTCTATAGCACCATCACCTTTATTGTCTGTGCCTCTATGTGTATGCTTTGTAGGTTGCCTCCCTCCGCTCTCTCTCTCTTGCTCTCTCTTTCTCTTGCTCTCTCTCTCTCTCTCTCTCTCCCCCTCACCCCAACCGGTCGAGGCAGATGGCCGCCCACCCTGAGCCATGGTTCTGCTCGAGGTTTCTGCCTCTTAAAAGGAAGTTTTTCCTTGCCTGTGTCGCCTAGTGCTTGCTCTTGGTGGGAATTTGTTGGAATCATTATGTATATAAGTTATCTCATATTTACTCAGTACATGGAAATACATATATGGAAATATATGTATTGTATTTTAATATGAATCTTTGAGTTTGTTCACAGGAAACCTGCAGTGGATGGGTCACAGAGCCAGACACCCAAAGAAGCAAGAACCAAAATAGCTACTGATATGGAGCTGTTTTACATAGTTTCTGGAACATTCTTCACAGCACCATAGCCATAACAACATATTTTAATCTGTCTCAATTTCAAGTTCATGTCCTTGTTTATTCCCTTTCCCCCATGTAGCATGTGTGTATGTAACTAGGGACCTCCTTGTTCATAATAAAAGAGAGGAAGCGGCGGAGATGCCTCAGAACGGTTGGAGTTTGTAACTGAGTGCATCTCTGTCCGTTCTCCTCGCGAGTAAAAAGCCATTAACTCTCTTGTCTTTCTTCCTTGTTTGATATTTTAGGTGTCTAAACCTGACATTTATTTGGTCCTTCGAGCCGGATACCAAGATACCCGAGGTTTCCAGTGGGTGAGTTAGAAACTGGGAAAGACCGTGGCCACGGCAATAGATCCTTTTCCAGGACCGAGTTTCAACTCGCTGACTGGGATCTGAAGGTTGACGGTAATCCGAAGGAGAGAAAGACAACAGTGGTGAGTAGGCTTTTGTGTTAAACGTGCAAGTGTGACTGAGGGTCAAAGCGCGTTGTGAAAACCCTGTGAATCCGTAGGCACTGACAGGTGAAGGGACGGCGGAGTCCTACTGGGATATAAAATCCGTGACATTTGGACTGGACGGCGGAGTCCGTGAAAATCCGTGTATAAAAATAGGCCTAAAAGTGGACGGCGGAGTCCAGCAAAATCCCGATAAAGTCCGTATAGAGACGGCGGAGTCCTGAAAGGCACTTGAGAAGTGGCCTATAAAATCCGTAAGGGGACGGCGGAGTCCTATAAAATCCGTAAGGGGACGGCGGAGTCCTATAAAATCCGAAACGTATAGAGACGACGGAGTCCTACAGGTACCCGACAAATTACGTGTAAACATCTGGATGGGGAGTAGAGGGCCGATAAAATCCGTGGAAAGGAGTGAATGAGTGAGTGATTGGGAAAAGAGTTCCACTTGGAATCTTCTTCCATATAAAACAGTGGGGTTGTAAACAGTAAGACTGACGTGGATGCAGAGGCAAGAATTCTCCACTCGTGAGAGTTGAAGTGAGAATTACCACGACAGGTGTTTTTATTACTGTCCCACTGGGTGAAAAACCAACGGTAGAACACCCTAGGTGTTGAAACGTTGGACTAAATTTTGCAAAAAGGGACAAGGGGAAAGTAAACTTTTAACTAAGGAAGATTTAACGAGCAAAGACTGTAAGTATGTTGAAAAATTAGATCAAAAATATGTAGAGCATCTTGATAAATAGATAAATGACTATGGGTTTGAGGGACGCCTCAACACCCAAAAAATTAGCTGAATTACAAGATGCAATAATAAAGAATACACAGAGTGACTCAAAGAAAAAAATAAAAAAAATAAAAGCCGGTTATTATTATTGTTATATAATATTATACTATGTTATTATTGAGCATGTTGGAATAGTATTGATTTTTGGAAACAAATAGCAAGTAAACGAGAAGAGGGAAGTAGACGAGCTAAAGAAAAAGAAAATAATTATAAAAAAGGAAGTGAGCACGTGCTGTTTCACAAAACAGAAGGATGATGAGCCCTTTGAGGAATATAGGGTGAGAATGACTACTGTGTTTAAAACACATAGTGGCCTGGAAGATGATAATGATGAGGATGGAGCGTTTAGACAACAACTAAAAAACGCCTTACATGTAAACTCAAAAGATGCAATCAGGCAATGGGTTAATAGACATTACATAGGACTGACAACAGGGAAGTTGGAGGACTATGTAAGCCATGCCCTCCATGCTGAAAAAGTGATGAATGAAAAAAAGAGTAAAAAAAGCTGTTGAAAGCTTTGTCCTAGAGAAGGACACAGAAATTTTCTACCAGGCACAAGGGAAAAAAGGATATATCTGCATGACTAGGGTCAGAAAATAAATCAAACATGTCTCCTGAATCAACTGAACCTACTGAAGTAAACAATGAGGATGTC
>JALXJV020000281.1:0-12327 GCA_024633595.2 Lepomis macrochirus
CCTGGTTTTACTTCCTGGTACCACCCACCTTCCGTTACCCAGCATGCCCGTGGCAAATGAAGCAAAACCCTGAGTCAAAAGGATATTATGGTCCATGACCACCATAGCACTGCTCCTCCCGCTAATACCTTGAGAGATCTCCCACAATTCCTGGGGTTGTAGGTGTATGGAACACAGGAATTTTAGCTTAGCTAGTTAACTTAGAATTATCTTAAATTACCCTAGTTATTTAGACTTGGTCCGGGCTAGGCAGCCTTAGGACCTGGTTGGGGTTAGACAACCTTCAACCTAGCCAGAGTAGGAAGCTAGCTGGTCGGGGCTAGACAGCCTTACGACCTGGTTGGGGTTAGGCAACCTTCAACCTAGCCAGAGTAGCAAACTAGCTGGTCGGGGCTAGACAGCCTTATGACCTGGTTGGGGTTAGGCAACCTTCAACCTAGCCAGAATAGGAAGCTAGCTGGTCGGGGCTAGGCAGCCTCACGACCTGGTTGGGGTTAGGCAACCTTCAACCTAGCCAGAGTAGACAGCCTCCTTGTGGGGACTAGACAGCAGGACCATTGGACTCCAACCCTGCCTGGCCGAACCAGAGCTACCTAGCGGTGTTAACAACTGGTTTGTGCTGATCAGGGGGTAAGTATGCGGCCCCCCTGGGTTCCGACTCTAGGAACAGCACGCAGGGTGTGGTGGTCCAGAGCGGCAGGACCTTAATCGGGGCTCAGTCTTCTACGGGGGTTAGCCTCACCAATACACAGTCCATCTTGCACTACAGACGGCTAGAACTGCTTGTACAACCTTTAAGTGCTGCCCTCCATCCCCTGATCCAGCTTAGATGTTCAGGCCGAGGATGCACCGAACCTAGGCTTGCGAACCTCCACTTCCCTCTTCCTTCATCCGAGCTCAGTACCTAGTTACCCTCTTAAACTGCTTAAACTTATAGGCTAAACCAACTTACCTTATAGGTTGGGGTTACCTTCCAGCTGGGTGAGAGCAGCATAGGCCAGCTACAGGTTGGGGTTAGGCAACCCAGATGGGAATAGACATTCTTCTGATCAGGGCTTAACAGCCTACGCATCTGGTTGGGGTTAGGCAACCTTCAACCTAGCCAGAATAGGAAGCTAGCTGGTCGGGCTAGACAGCCTCACGCACCTGGTTGGGGTTAGGCAACCTTCAACCTAGCCAGAGATAGGAAGCTAACTGGTCGGGCTAGGCAGCTCTACGCACCTGGTTGGGGTTAGACAACCTTCCAACCTGGTTAAGATTAGGAAGATCGGTTGGGGTTAGGCAACCTTCCAACCTAGTTAGGATCCAGGAGACTGGTTGAGGTTAGGCAACCTTCCAACCTGGTTAGGATTAGGAAGATCGGTTAGGGTTAGGCAACCTTCCAACCTGGTTAGGATCAGACAGACTGGTTGGGGTTAGGCAACCCAACAACCGGGCTAGGATTAGACAGACCGGTTGGGGTTAGGCAACCTGACAACCCGTTAGGATTAGGCAGACCGGTTGGGGTTAGGCAACCTGACAACCCGGTTAGGATTAGGCAGACCGGTTGGGGTTAGGCAACCTGACAACTCGGTTATGATTAGACAGACTGGTTGGGTTTAGGCAAAGGAGAGAATGGTTGAGGTTAGGCAACCTTCCAACCTTGGCAGGGCTAGGAGACTGGTTGGGGTTAGGCAAGCTGGATAGGTAACCCAAAATAAAGATAGATTAATCAGACACACCCCGAGACCTGATCAATCTCGAGCGGGCCTTCCTTGGGTGAGGGTGTCTAGTGATAAGTGGCCGAAACACCCGATGATCCTGAGGCTCACTACTGATGATGTGTCTTAATTAGTACTAAATAAAACCTTAATACTTACCTATTAAAATACTTACCTTTATACCTAAAACACCAACCTGACTCGGACTGTCCTCTCTGCTCACTCTCCGACTCCTCCGGTTCCCACCTCCGTGCCGGGAGGGCCCCGAGATACATGCGCCGGCCCGTGCCTTGCCTTTGGCCTCCTACTCCAAACCGTGTTAGTCGGCGGACAGCACGGGGGAGGTCATCGAGATAGAATTTCTCTCTTTTTTCGCCAGTGCCCTCGGATCGCCGGGCCCTCCCTAAGGCTAAGTCATGTTTCTGTCCCTTTTTCTCTACTCCCTCCTGCCCTTACCTCTCCCCCTAAGGCTGGGGGGCAGAGGACAGGGTAGGAGTCCGGGGTATGCCTAGGCAGGCAAGTCTATGGGTAGAAGTGTAGGCACACTCCCCATATTCTCTCCCCGTTCTCACACTCTGATCTTCTCTTATATTTCTTGTCAATCTGACACTCTTCGTACCGTTAAAACCTTCCAAAACACTCCACCGGGCGCATCGATCTAACGTAGTAATAATCCGCACTCCTCTTGAATATCCACGCCCGCAATTCCTTCTGCATTCAGATCAAGCAGACCACTGGACCTTCAAGGCTTCACAAAGGGAATTCTGAACAGCCTTTAACCCTCCCCTTCCCTCTTTCCTAACCACAACCCTTAATCTCCTTCTCAAACCTCCCAACTATAACTCCTCCTCCTTCCCTCTACACTAAACCCAACCCTTCTTCTTCACTACTTATCCCTCCCTTTACCACTTTCCCTCCCTCTTTCCTAAACCCAACCCTATGCTCTCCTCAAATCTTTCCCAAGCCTTACCCCTTCCCTCCCCTCTTTCCTAACCACAACCCCTTATCTCCTCCTCCTACCTTCCAACCCCAACTCCTCCCCCTTCCCTCTACACTAAACCCAACCCGCCTTCTTCACTAACTATCCCTCCCTTACTACCTTCCCTCGCCTCCTTCCTAAACCCAACCCTATGCTCTCTTCCATATCTTTCCCAAGCCTTAACCCTCCCCTTCTCTCTGCACTAACCCCAACCCCTATCCTTCTTAATTCTCCTTTCCCTTTAACCTACACTCCTCCCCTTCCCTCTTTTCTAACCCTAACCCCTGCTCCCTACTTCATCCCCCTCGCTGTCTTGGCCCCTCCCTTCTGTACTGGCTGGGGCGGACGGATGGAGTGGGGACCATGGGTTGGGGTTTCTGGCTTGATCAGTTTATTTTTCACAAATTGGAGCCTAACAGACTCCAACAGCTGCTTTAGCCCACTCCTGACCTCTTCACTGCTGCACTGCTTCACTCAGGGTGCCAGAGAAGGTAGCGCAAGGCATGATGGGACGCACCAAAATTCCCAGCTGACTGTATTCACTTCCTGGTTTTACTTCCTGGTACCACCCACCTTCCGCTACTCCAGCATGCCCGTGGCAAATGAAGCAAAACCCTGAGTCAAAGGATATTATGGTCCATGACCACCATAGCACTGCCCTCCCTGCTATCACCTTGAGAGATCTCCCACAATTCCTGGGTTGTAGGTGTATGGAACACAGGAATTTTAGCTTAGCTAGTTAACTTAGAATTATCGTAAATTACCCTAGTTATTTAGACTTGGTCCAGGCTAGGCAGCCTTAGGACCTGGTTGGGGTTAGACAACCTTCAACCTAGCCAGAGTAGGAAGCTAGCTGGTCGGGGCTAGACAGCCTCACTCACCTGGTTGGGGTTAGGCAACCTTCAACCTAGCCAGAGTAGCAAACTAGCTGGTCGGGCTAGACAGCCTTATGACCTGGTTGGGGTTAGGCAACCTTCAACCTAGCCAGAATAGGAAGCTAGCTGGTCGGGCTAGGCAGCCTCACGCACCTGGTTGGGGTTAGGCAACCTTCAACCTAGCCAGAGTAGACAGCCTCCTTGTGGGGACTAGACAGCAGGACCATTGGACTCCAACCCTGCCTGGCTCAACCAGAGCTACCTAGCTGTGTTAACAACTGGTTTGTGCTGATCAGGGGTAAGTATGCGCCCCTGGGTTCCCACTCTAGGAACAGCACGCAGGGTGTGGTGGTCCAGAGCTGCAGGACCTTAATCGGGCTCAGTCTTCTACGGGGTTAGCCTCACCAATACACAGTCCATCTTGCACTACAGACGGCTAGAACTGCTTGTACAACCTTTATGTCTGCCCTCCATCCCCTGATCCAGCTTAGATGTTCAGGCCGAGGATGCACCGGAACCTAGGCTTATGAACCTCCACTTCCCTCTTCCTTCATCCGAGCTCAGTACCTAGTTACCCTCTTAAACTGCTTAAACTTATAGGCTAAACCAACTTACCTTATAGGTTGGGGTTACCTTCCAGCTGGGTGAGAGCAGCATAGGCCAGCTACAGGTTGGGGTTAGGCAACCCAGATGGGAATAGACATTCTTCTGATCAGGGCTTAACAGCCTACGCATCTGGTTGGGGTTAGGCAACCTTCAACCTAGCCAGAATAGGAAGCTAGCTGGTCGGGCTAGACAGCCTCACTCACCTGGTTGGGGTTAGGCAACCTTCAACCTAGCCAGAGATAGGAAGCTAACTGGTCGGGCTAGGCAGCCTTACGCACCTGGTTGGGGTTAGACAACCTTCCAACCTGGTTAAGATTAGGAAGATCGGTTGGGGTTAGGCAACCTTCCAACCTAGTTAGGATCCAGGAGACTGGTTGGGGTTAGGCAACCTTCCAACCTGGTTAGGATTAGGAAGATCGGCTGGGGTTAGGCAACCTTCCAACCTGGTTAGGATCAGACAGACTGGTTGGGGTTAGGCAACCCAACAACCGGGCTAGGATTAGACAGACCGGTTGGGGTTAGGCAACCTGACAACCCGTTAGGATTAGGCAGACCGTTGGGGTTAGGCAACCTGACAACCCGGTTAGGATTAGGCAGACCGGTTGGGGTTAGGCAACCTGACAACTCGGTTATGATTAGACAGACTGGTTGGGTTTAGGCAAAGGAGAGAATGGTTGAGGTTAGGCAACCTTCCAACCTTGGCAGGGCTAGGAGACTGGTTGGGGTTAGGCAAGCTGGATAGGTAACCCAAAATAAAGATAGATTAATCAGACACACCCCGAGACCTGATCAACCTCGAGCGGGCCTTCCTTGGGTGAGGGTGTCTAGTGATAAGTGGTCGAAACACCCGATGATCCTGAGGCTCACTACTGATGATGTGTCTTAATTAGTACTCAAATAATACTTACCTATTAAAATACTTACCTTATACCTAAAACACCAACCTGACTCGGACTGTCCTTCTGCTCACTCTCCCACTCCTCCGTTCCCACCTCCGTGCCGGGAGGGCCCCGAGATACATGCGCCGCCCGTGCCTTGCCTTTGGCCTCCTACTCCAAACCGTGTTAGTCGGGCGGACAGCACGGGGAGGTCATCGAGATAGAATTTCTCTTTTTTTCGCCAGTGCCCTCGGATCGCCGGGCCCTCCCTAAGGCTAAGTCATGTTTCTGTCCCTTTTCTCTACTCCTCCTGCCCTTACCTCTCCCCTAAGGCTGGGGCAGAGGACAGGGTAGGAGTCCGGGTATGCCTAGGCAGGCAAGTCTATGGGTAGAAGTGTAGGCACACTCCCCATATTCTCTCCCCTGCTCTCACACTCTGATCTTCTTATATTTCTTGTCAATCTGACACTCTTCGCACTGCTAAAACCTTCCAAAACACTCCACCGGGCGCATCGATCTAACGTAGTAATAATCCGCACTCCTCTTGAATATCCACGCCCGCAATTCCTTCGTACTCAGATCAAGCAGACCACCGGACCTCTCAAGGCTTCACAAAGGGAATTCTGAACAGCCTTTAACCCTCCCCTTCCCTCTTTCCTAACCACAACCCTTAATCTCCTTCTCAAACCTCCCAACTATAACTCCTCCTCCTTCCTCTACACTAAACCCAACCCTTCTTCTTCACTACTTATCCCTCCCTTTACCACTTTCCCTCCCTCTTTCCTAAACCCAACCCTATGCTCTCCTCAAATCTTTCCCAAGCCTTACCCCTTCCCTCCCCTCTTTCCTAACCACAACCCCTTATCTCCTCCCTCCTACCTTTCCAACCCCAACTCCTCCCCTTCCCTCTACACTAAACCCAACCCGCTTCTTCACTAACTATCCCTCCCTTACTACCTTCCCTCGCCTCCTTCCTAAACCCAACCCTATGCTCTCTTCCATATCTTTCCCAAGCCTTAACCCTCCCCTTCTCTCTGCACTAACCCCAACCCCTATCCTTCTTAATTCTCCTTTCCCTTTAACCTACACTCCTCCCCTTCCCTCTTTTCTAACCCTAACCCCTGCTCCCTACTTCATCCCCCTCGCTGTCTTGGCTCCTCCCCTTCTGTACTCGGCTGGGGCGGACGGATGGAGTGGGGACCATGGGTTGGGGTTTCTGGCTTGATCAGTTTATTTTTCACAAATTGGAGCCTAACAGACTCCAACAGCTGCTTAGCCCAATTCTGACCTCTTCACTGCATGCACTGCTTCACTCAGGGTGCCAGAGAAGGTAGCTAAGGCATGATGGGACGCACCAAAATTCCCAGCTTACTGGTATTCACTTCCTGGTTTTACTTCCTGGTACCACCCACCTTCCGCTACTCCAGCATGCCCGTGGCAAATGAAGCAAAACCCTGAGTCAAAGGATATTATGTCCATGACCACCATAGCACTGCCCTCCCGCTAATACCTTGAGAGATCTCCCACAATTCCTGGGCTAAGCGTGTATGGAACACAGGAATTTTAGCTTAGCTAGTTAACTTAGAATTATCTTAAATTACCCTAGTTATTTAGACTTGGTCCTGGCTAGGCAACCTTAGGACCTGGTTGGGGTTAGACAACCTTCAACCTAGCCAGAATAGGAAGCTAGCTGGTCGGGCTAGGCAGCCTCACGCACCTGGTTGGGGTTAGGCAACCTTCAACCTAGCCAGAGTAGCAAACTAGCTGGTCGGGCTAGACAGCCTTATGACCTGGTTGGGGTTAGGCAACCTTCAACCTAGCCAGAATAGGAAGCTAGCTGGTCGGGCTAGGCAGCCTCACGCACCTGGTTGGGGTTAGGCAACCTTCAACCTAGCCAGAGTAGACAGCCTCCTTGTGGGGACTAGACAGCAGGACCATTGGACTCCAACCCTGCCTGGTCGAACCAGAGCTACCTAGCTGTGTTAACAACTGGTTTGTGCTGATCAGGGGTAAGTATGCGCCCCCTGGGTTCCACTCTAGGAACAGCACGCAGGGTGTGGTGGTCCAGAGCTGCAGGACCTTAATCGGGCTCAGTCTTCTACGGGGTTAGCCTCACCAATACACAGTCCATCTTGCACTACAGACGGCTAGAACTGCTTGTACAACCTTTATGGCTGCCCTCCATCCCCTGATCCAGCTTAGATGTTCAGGCCGAGGATGCACCGAACCTAGGCTTATGAACCTCCACTTCCCTCTTCCTTCATCCCGAGCTCAGTACCTAGTTACCCTCTTAAACTGCTTAAACTTATAGGCTAAACCAACTTACCTTATAGGTTGGGGTTACCTTCCAGCTGGGTGAGAGCAGCATAGGCCAGCTACAGGTTGGGGTTAGGCAACCCAGATGGGAATAGACATTCTTCTGATCAGGGCTTAACAGCCTCACGCATCTGGTTGGGGTTAGGCAACCTTCAACCTAGCCAGAATAGGAAGCTAGCTGGTCGGGCTAGACAGCCTCACGCACCTGGTTGGGGTTAGGCAACCTTCAACCTAGCCAGAGATAGGAAGCTAACTGGTCGGGCTAGGCAGCTCTACGCACCTGGTTGGGGTTAGACAACCTTCCAACCTGGTTAAGATTAGGAAGATCGGTTGGGGTTAGGCAACCTTCCAACCTAGTTAGGATCCAGGAGACTGGTTGAGGTTAGGCAACCTCCAACCTGGTTAGGATTAGGAAGATCGGTTGGGGTTAGGCAACCTTCCAACCTGGTTAGGATCAGACAGACTGGTTGGGGTTAGGCAACCTAACAACCTGGTTAGGATTAGGCAGACCGGTTGGGGTTAGGCAACCTGACAACCCGTTAGGATTAGGCAGACCGGTTGGGGTTAGGCAACCTGACAACCCGGTTAGGATTAGGCAGACCGGTTGGGGTTAGGCAACCTGACAACTCGGTTATGATTAGACAGACTGGTTGGGTTTAGGCAAAGGAGAGAATGGTTGAGGTTAGGCAACCTTCCAACCTTGGCAGGGCTAGGAGACTGGTTGGGGTTAGGCAAGCTGGATAGGTAACCCAAAATAAAGATAGATTAATCAGACACACCCCGAGACCTGATCAATCTCGGCGGGGCCTTCCTTGGGTGAGGGTGTCTAGTGATAAGTGGCCGAAACACCCGATGATCCTGAGGCTCACTACTGATGATGTGTCTTAATTAGTACTAAATAATACTTACCTATTAAAATACTTACCTTATACCTAAAACACCAACCTGACTCGGACTGTCCTCTCTGCTCACTCTCCGAATCCTCCGTGCCGGGAGGGCCCCGAGATACATGCGCCGGCCCGTGCCTTGCCTTTGGCCTCCTACTCCAAACCGTGTTAGTCGGCGGACAGCACGGGGGAGGTCATCGAGATAGAATTTCTCTCTTTTTTCGCCAGTGCCCTCGGATCGCCGGGCCCTCCCTAAGGCTAAGTCATGTTTCTGTCCCTTTTTCTCTACTCCCTCCTGCCCTTACCTCTCCCCCTAAGGCTGGGGGGCAGAGGACAGGGTAGGAGTCCGGGTATGCCTAGGCAGGCAAGTCTATGGGTAGAAGTGTAGGCACACTCCCCATATTCTCTCCCCTGCTCTCACACTCTGATCTTCTCTTATATTTCTTGTCAATCTGACACTCTTCTGCACTGCTAAAACCTTCCAAAACACTCCACCGGGCATCACGATCTAACGTAGTAATAATCCGCACTCCTCTTGAATATCCACGCCCGCAATTCCTTCGTACTCAGATCAAGCAGACCACCGGACCTTCAAGGCTTCACAAAGGGAATTCTGAACAGCCTTTAACCCTCCCCCTTCCCTCTTTCCTAACCACAACCCTTAATCTCCTTCTCAAACCTCCCAACTATAACTCCTCCTCCTTCCCTCTACACTAAACCCAACCCTTCTTCTTCACTACTTATCCCTCCCTTTACCACTTTCCCCTCCCTCTTTCCTAAACCCAACCCTATGCTCTCCTCAAATCTTTCCCAAGCCTTACCCCCTTCCCCTTCCCTCTTTCCTAACCACAACCCCTTATCTCCTCCTCCTACCTTCCAACCCCAACTCCTCCCCCTTCCCTCTACACTAAACCCAACCCGCCTTCTTCACTACTTATCCCTCCCTTACTACCTTCCCCGCCCTCCTTCCTAAACCCAACCCTATGCTCTCTTCAATATCTTTCCCAAGCCTTAACCCCTCCCCCTTCTCTCTGCACTAACCCCAACCCCCATCCTTCTTAATTCTCCTTTCCCTTTAACCTACACTCCTCCCCCTTCCCTCTTTTCTAACCCTAACCCCTGCTCCCTACTTCATCCCCCCTCGCTGTCTTGGCTCCTCCCCTTCTGTGCCCGCTGGGGGCAGACGGGCGGAGTGGGGGACCATGGGTTGGGTTTCTGGCTTGATCAGTTTACTTTTCACAAATTGGAGCCTAACAGACTCCAACAGCTGCTTTAGCCCAATTCTGACCTCTTCAATTGCTGCACTGCTTCACTCAGGGTGCCAGAGAAGGTAGCTAAGGCATGATGGGACGCACCAAAATTCCCAGCTGACGGTATTCACTTCCTGGTTTTACTTCCTGGTACCACCCACCTTCCGCTACTCCAGCATGCCCGTGGCAAATGAAGCAAAACCCTGAGTCAAAGGATATTATGGTCCATGACCACCATAGCACTGCTCCTCCCTAATACCTTGAGAGATCTCCCACAATTCCTGGGTTGTGCGTGTATGGAACACAGGAATTTTAGCTTAGCTAGTTAACTTAGAATTATCTTAAATTACCCTAGTTATTTAGACTTGGTCCGGCTAGGCAGCCTTAGGACCTGGTTGGGGTTAGACAACCTTCAACCTAGCCAGAGTAGGAAGCTAGCTGGTCGGGCTAGACAGCCTCACGCACCTGGTTGGGGTTAGGCAACCTTCAACCTAGCCAGAGTAGCAAACTAGCTGGTCGGGCTAGACAGCCTTATGACCTGGTTGGGGTTAGGCAACCTTCAACCTAGCCAGAATAGGAAGCTAGCTGGTCGGGCTAGGCAGCCTCACGCACCTGGTTGGGGTTAGGCAACCTTCAACCTAGCCAGAGTAGACAGCCTCCTTGTGGGGACTAGACAGCAGGACCATTGGACTCCAACCCTGCCTGGCCGAACCAGAGCTACCTAGCGGTGTTAACAACTGGTTTGTGCTGATCAGGGGTAAGTATGCGCCCCCTGGGTTCCACTCTAGGAACAGCACGCAGGGTGTGGTGGTCCAGAGCGGCAGGACCTTAATCGGGCTCAGTCTTCTACGGGGTTAGCCTCACCAATACACAGTCCATCTTGCACTACAGACGGCTAGAACTGCTTGTACAACCTTTAAGGCTGCCCTCCATCCCCTGATCCAGCTTAGATGTTCAGGCCGAGGATGCACCGAACCTAGGCTTGCTGAACCTCCACTTCCCTCTTCCTTCATCCGAGCTCAGTACCTAGTTACCCTCTTAAACTGCTTAAACTTATAGGCTAAACCAACTTACCTTATAGGTTGGGGTTACCTTCCAGCTGGGTGAGAGCAGCATAGGCCAGCTACAGGTTGGGGTTAGGCAACCCAGATGGGAATAGACATTCTTCTGATCAGGGCTTAACAGCCTACGCATCTGGTTGGGGTTAGGCAACCTTCAACCTAGCCAGAATAGGAAGCTAGCTGGTCGGGCTAGACAGCCTCACGCACCTGGTTGGGGTTAGGCAACCTTCAACCTAGCCAGAGATAGGAAGCTAACTGGTCGGGCTAGGCAGCTCTACGCACCTGGTTGGGGTTAGACAACCTTCCAACCTGGTTAAGATTAGGAAGATCGGTTGGGGTTAGGCAACCTTCCAACCTAGTTAGGATCCAGGAGACTGGTTGAGGTTAGGCAACCTCCAACCTGGTTAGGATTAGGAAGATCGGTTGGGGTTAGGCAACCTTCCAACCTGGTTAGGATCAGACAGACTGGTTGGGGTTAGGCAACCCAACAACCGGCTAGGATTAGACAGACCGTTGGGGTTAGGCAACCTGACAACCCGTTAGATTAGGCAGACCGTTAGTTAGGCAACCTGACAACCCGTTAGATTAGGCAGACCGGTTGGGGTTAGGCAACCCGACAACCTCGGTTAGGATTAGACAGACTGGTTGGGTTTAGGCAAAGGAGAGAATGGTTGAGGTTAGGCAACCTTCCAACCTTGGCAGAGCTGGTTGGGGTTAGGCAAGCTGGATAGGTAACCCAAAATAAAGATAGATTAATCAGACACACCCCGAGACCTGATCAATCTCGGCGGGGCCTTCCTTGGGTGAGGGTGTCTAGTGATAAGTGGCCGAAACACCCGATGATCCTGAGGCTCACTACTGATGATGTGTCTTAATTAGTACTAAATAAAACCTAAATACTTACCTTATACCTAAAACACCAACCTGACTCGGACTGTCCTCTCTGCTCACTCTCCGACTCCTCCGTGCCGGGAGGGCCCCGAGATACATGCGCCGGCCCGTGCCTTGCCTTTGGCCTCCTACTCCAAACCGTGTTAGTCGGCGGACAGCACGGGGGAGGTCATCGAGATAGAATTTCAAACCCTAACCCTAACCCCCCCACTTGCACAGAACACTCAGACAGACAGCTGAATTAAGAATCTGAAATTTCAACCTTCTAGCTCCTTCCCCAGGCAACTTTTTTCAGGAGGCCCCTAGGGGCCCCAAACCACAACAGATCAATTCAGGGTGCCACCCTGATCATACAGTTACATTTTAGTGCAGAAACTGCATTCAGAACTCATCAGGTGGCTGTTGTGTCATAAGACCACCGACTGACACTACACACACTCACTTAGGCTTTAAAAGCAGATAAAACGTCTGGAACTGTCTTTCTGGCTGTGATGTGGTGCAAAGTGAGACCCCATTGTGGGATAAAGCTGGTCTCCTGGGTCAACAGGTCGGTGAAGGCTTTCTGATCAGCGTTTCAAGGCTCAAACAAGCAGTTTCTGTGTGTTAGAGGCATTAAAGTGTGAATGACTGAAGCGAACTCCAAACGGCTTCAAACTCGCACAGAACACTCAGACAGACAGCTGAATTAAGAATCTTAAATTTCAACCTTCTAGCTCCTTCCCCAGGCAACTTTTTTCAGGAGGCCCCTAGGGGCCCCAAACCACAACAGATCAATTCAGGGTGCCACCCTGATCATACAGTTACATTTTAGTGCAGAAACTGCATTCAGAACTCATCAGGTGGCTGTTGTGTCATAAGACCACCGACTGACACTACACACACTC
>JALXJV020000282.1:0-12228 GCA_024633595.2 Lepomis macrochirus
GAGCCCTGGACAAATGCATTATACAAAGATGTTAAAATTTTTTTGGTCGAAATAAAAGCTGACAGTTTCTCAGATTCTAGTTTGAGTTGTGTTATTATTTATGTTTGTTTGGTTCAGATGTTTTAGAACACACCCGCTTGTTGCTGCACCGTGTGCTCGACCACTTCACCTCAGGGACACTTGCTACTGAACTTAGATTGTTTCTGCTGGTCCCTGATAAAATAAAAATGTTCATGCTGATATGTTTCAGAAAAATCCCCAAGAAAACTGGACTCTGATGGTAACTTGCTTTATCAAGTGAGATAAAAGGTAATGACCTAAATGTAATGCCCTGGCAGTTTTATATTTGATTTCATTACATTAATGTTTAAGTTAAAATTTACACGAACATTTTTATTGCTACTGTGTAAAGGGAATACTGCTGGTAAAAAGCACCTTTTTTTTTTAAGTGTTTGCAAACGACATGTTATTGTACTTTTGTGTATATAGCAGTACATTTAAATTAAAAGTGCGCCATACACTACTTTAGAATAACACTGCAATGAATTGCAACAAAATCATGCGATTAATCGTAATTAAAAAATTGTTATCATTACCCAGCACTAATAATAATATAATATGGGCATTAAATAATTTCTTCCTAATTCACAAAGCGCTGGTATCCTGCAGTTTGTGTTAAATTGCATTGGGACGGTTACTGATGCTGCGTTCCATTTACCTTGGAAGTGGGACGTCACACCCGAGTTGACGGCGTTCCAGTTAACAAGCAGGAAAACCTCGTTCAGCCATTCTTTGTTTACAACTTGCCAGGTTAGCTATTGATATGCCGGTTGATTAAAAAAACACATTGTGCGGTATTTACTCACACTAAGCACTGTATGAACACATCCACAGACAGCTGTTAGACAGCACTTTGTGCAAGAACATTTCTATGAGTCACAAGTACACAGAAGTGCTAATAAACCGAATAAACTACAGCTTTCACCAACTGTTGACATCTTGATTGCAGATTGGTCTATCTGGGCCTGTCCCTGTGATCTTACAACAAAATGACGGGACTTTTAGAGGGAAGAGTTTTGCTCATTATAATTTCACCATCCCTGTGTCTTAGATCTTTACCCAGAGGAAAGCAAAATCCAATATCAATTATCCAATCTCAAATTCAGCTCAGGAGAAAAAGACATATAAAATCTCCTTTATGTCTTACTCTGACCAAAACAAAAGATCTCTAACTGATCTTAAAAAAGTCTTATTAAAGTCTCCTGAACATTGGACCTTGAGGTCAGAGAAAGAGCTCAAAGAAAACTCAGCTAAGACTCCAAGGATCTTATGATTCTTCTCATATTGGAGTTTAAAGCAGTAATAACATCCCACTCTGCCTAAACACAATAAATATTATTGACTGTCCTGTTGTTACTGTGGAGAACTTTAAGTACTTTGGCCCTCTACTTGACAGTACACTGAGTTGTACAGCCAATGACTAGATGTATAAAAAGACTATGAGACGTGTCTTTAGCTGAGGACGTTGAACACCTTCTCTGTAAGAGGGGATACTCTAGAGCTGGTCTACAGAAGTCTTATGAAGAGTGTTTAGGGTGCCCAGGGCCTTTTTTATTATTTTATCTCTTGCACAATTTCTTTGATGGATTCAATTACAATCTATATTTTGATAACTTTTGAGTACTACCACACCAATGTTTAGTAACTTAGTGCCAATAGAGCGCCTAAGTCTCTCCCCTACCGGTGGACCACCAAGGGATCTTAATTAGGGATAACTGAGGGAACGTACCGAACACACACTAAACACAAGACCAGAATCCAACCCCAGGCAGCAACAGAACAAACCATATCAACAGACACAGGTAGGTGAGCATCTGGGAGGGAAAGGAAGGGCTTTTTTCCCCAGTTTACCGTGAAAACCCAGGTGAGACAGGCCTGCAACAAGCCTGTCCGTCTGCACCAATGCCTCGTCCTGGGACTGTGCCAGCAGCAGCAGCTCGTCCAGGTAAAACAGGACTCTGATGTCTGCTCACCGCAGCAGCTCCAAGGCCGTCTTGAAACATCCATCAACTATTTAAACTTTATGAAACTATAAAAGGGATCACAACAGGAAAAAGGACACTGAACAGACAGGACCAGATCACAATGTAAAAACACACCGAGCAGATCTTAAAAGTCCATAATGTCCCTTTAAACACCTTCTTTGAAATGTCACCTTCTGCTCACTCAGCCATGTTCATATCAAAGAGTCAGTTTGACGAATCACAACTTTGTGTGGGGAGCTTGTCTTTGGCTCATGCCCTCTGATGATGCTTTTAAAACGTGCGTGTGGAAGTTATAACCCTGTAAATCTTTCTGTCATGTTTCTGTTTGTGTCTCGTGTCGTCACATTTAAGTCTCAGAGCTCAGCACCTGGTTTTGTATGTATATGTGAAAAGGAGATTCCTCCACATAAGGAACCACATGTTAGCGTTTAGCAGTGAATCTCTGAGCTCTTTAACTCTCTGTCTCCCTGTGAGCAGCAGCAGGATAAACTCGTCTCCTCCCTCATGATACAGTCTGCAGTATTTCTCTTGTGACTCCATGATAAAGATTAAATCCCAAATGTGGAGGCAAAGTGTTTCAGCTGCTGTTGAACTCAGAGCTGATCAGGAGCTTCAAACTCTGACTGAATCGTTTGCTTTAAGAAAAACTCAAGATGTTTGTTCAGTTTCCTGCTTCAGGACTCCACCCTGGCTGTGAGCCAAGTTCCTCTGAGGTTTCATAATCACTCAGTGATACCTCAGGAATTCAAACAGGCATTGGCACATTTCCATCAGTGTTTCATTAATGTGCACTGCTAAATAAACTGAATTTTAAAAAGTGTTCTGTATTAAACATACAGACCATCTGAAGGTTGGAACATTTTAACAAACACATGAATCTCCTGCAGATCAGTCAGTATTAACGAGGAGCAGCTGTCCCTCTCGTCCTGCTCCCTCTGATGGACGTTTGTCCATAACTGACGTCTTTAGCTCTTTTCACTGCTAAATAAACTGCAGCTGGATCCCTCTCTGGAAAAGAAAATAATAATAATACTTAATGTGACAGTATACTGTCAGTGTATTTATAGCTGTCATTTCTTTTGATGATGAAATTAACTGTAAAAAGAGATTTTTACAGTGGATTTCAGGTCTTTAAATAAAGAGACTGGATTTAGGAAGTTGTGTGAATAATGTAGGAACAGATTCTTACAAAAATATTCAAATGTAGGCGCTGCCTTAGTCTATATGTAGGACTATTATGACATATCAATACCTTAATAAATATTGAGTTTGTCATTAATTAAGTGTTGTATTCAACTTTTGTCAGTTTCTTTAAGTACTGAAATGAGATCAGACACACTGTCAGACGGGATCTGGCTGGGAAAAAGGCTTCCTGGAGGAAGGGACGAACGGAAGTGGGATGTTTTCCTTTCCATGCTGCAAACCATATCAGAGTGAGGATCGTTTACAGTAGATAGTCATTGGCTTACATTTGTAAATGCTCTGTCGCTCCCATGGATAAATATTGTCTTCCAGTTGGTCCTTCTGTCTCCAACAGCTTCAGGTAAAAACAAGCTTTTATATTTATTCATGCAGGCAGGAAAGTGTTTTAAACTGATGTCTTCTTGATCTAGAAAATGTTCACGGTTTCATGACAGGGCTGGGCGACATGTTGAATATGTTCCATGTTAAAGTGCCATACAGCTGAAGAGATAGTCATTGTTGAAAAAACACTGATTTGGCCTTTGGAGCCTGTGTGAGTAATGTGTGTCACAAGGAAAAAACATTCAGCCTTTAACGAGGAAAACTACTTCTTTTTGTACCGGATTGAAACTCAGACTGTGGAAGGGAAGGGGAGGAAGGGGGCATCATTAGGCACGGTAGGTCACATTCCTTAGCCTGTACTTTTTTACTAATTCTGAAAAAGTTGGCAGAAGGTTGAGCGACTGTTGGTCTGTTCCATATGAAGGTCTACACATCTGTGGCGGGTTTTGGGGGCAACAGCCCCTATGAACGAAAAGTCTATGGCAGTCCTAATGAATTAGGGGTCGCCCCGAATCGCCGAAGCAACCTCCATGTGGCCCAGCATATGATCTAACATTTGACAACAAACGTAGCCTACACTACATGTATAGTGTATGAAAGTATCTACAGAGTGAGCTGCTGTAGGCTGAACCATTCCTTCTCATCTCTGTTGAGTTTCACATGCGCTGTACCGATCACCGCCAATCAAGGCGCAACACTTACTGTCGGACCTGCAGCCTCTCCGCTCCTCTGTGTGTCTGCAGAGCGCCTCCACACACACACACACGCGCGCACACGGAACGAAGTCAGCCAGCTGATCAGTGGACATTACCGAGACTGATGACTCCTCCTCTCGTTAGTGTACGTATGTGGTTCAATAAAAACTTTGCCAGTAAAAAGCCACTATTTTACCGCTGCGGCTGTCTTTAGGTTTCACACAGGCACAGCGCTGCTTCAGCTAATAAGGGACATTATAAACTCAGCTGATGGCTGAGACAAACCAGCCCTCCCCTCTACCAGCAGCAGCAGCGGGAGGAGGAGGACAGGAGGGACTAAGCTGTTCATAATTTCTAAACTTCACACAGTATGTTGATGTCAGGAATATGTAATATTTATTTTACTGACATGTTAAATTTGTTTGTTGTTTGTTGCTGTAAATCCTGTTTCTGCTCTAAAAAATTTAAATATATTTAATTATTTAGTAATAAATAGGACGATAACAGCATCAATAAAGAACTGAACCAATAAGGATTACCAAAACAAGTGTGTCAATAAAATCTTAATGATCCCAACTGCTGAGAAATGTCCGGCCCATCTCTGTGTCCTGGTTTTAAAATCCGTCCCAATTAAATTTATAATTGAACAGATCTGGTCTACAGTAACCATAGTAATGTATGTTCTTGCGTCAAAATTAAACTGAATGCAGCCTTGTAGACAATATTTTGTCCTTGTAATCCATGTTTCCATTGCATGGACAGCCTTTGGATATTGCTGGAAATTTTAATTATTATCACAACAATTTAATAATGCTTTGGATTTAAACAGCACTTTTCATACACAAAATGCGATTGGTCTGACAGGAATGTTTTGTTTTGTGTAATTTAATTTAATAAATATATTACTAAGTTACTGAAAATATCCTGTTACTGAAACAAATAACTGTAAGTTACTGAAACATACTAAAACATTACATTATATACTAAACGGGACATTTTGAAAGCTTGAACTTGCCTTTGTCTCATTTGTCTCCGATTGAATGGGCCCCTCTGGCAAAACAACAGGCCCCAGTCTGGCCCCCTCAATAAAATTGGTCTAGAACCGCCACTGCTACACATATATAATTTCTTAATATATCAATGTGCTTGGATAGGGAGAGGGGGTGCAATTCGTCACTCTCACCACTAGATGCCACTTAAACTTACACACTGAACGTTGAAAATTATTTTACCTTACCTAGTGCTGAAGTGGTATACCCGGGTCAATTTACACTATATGTTGTTATAATATATCAATTATGTTTGAGAAGCTAATATGAGTAGCCTACCATAAACCAACAAGATTTTCAGCCTTTGTTGGCTTCTGCCGTCCTCATTACGTGTGCCACAAGCAGTAGCCTATCAAAATTCGGCATGACACAGACTATAACCTACGGCTACAGCTGCAGGGTTTTTTTTTGTCCCACGATATTTGCTGTGACTTTACTCCACAGATGGAAACGTTAAAATGACTGACAACAGCCTTTCTAATCACCAAAGTAAATTATTAAAGAAAACAATCATACATCAATAAAACCCACAAGAAAGAAATCTGGAAAGCTACAGGGACGGTGGAGGTGGGGCAAAACGTTCAAGCAGATGCTGGTCTCTAAATCTGATAAGTCGGGTGGATGGTTTATAGGCCTATATAAGTTCCGTTAATGTCCGAGCCGATCAACACATCACACCAATTCAGCTGCTACAATCGTGACAAAACAGCTGCTGAAGTCAAATTATTGGGCTGTAATATCACCCAGAGCGTTCAGACCTGATCTGCTTCATGTTTTAATAATAGTGCCCTGCAGTCTGCACGTTATTCCAGCAGCAGAGTCCTGATGACAGCTGTAACTGAGGCTATATGAGATCAATGTTACTGTGTCATTGTGCGAAGGGACTGATGATGAAACGCTCATCTCATCAAGCTGAGGGCTGAAATGATCTCCTGACAAAAAGGCGCACCACAAAAAGTGGTAGCCCAGTCTACTGTGCAGCCTGGTGAATGATCAGGCTGCTGTAATCTGTTTAACAGATGCTGTGATGTTTATTGGAACATCGAGATGTTTCTACCTGTTATAATGTTGACAGACACGTTTCTGGGTTGTGAAGAAATGATCTGTCGCCTTTAGTGCCGACAGCTGTTCTGCTGCTCTGACAGAGATCACAGCTCTGACAGTGGACAGATGATGCAGCTGTGCAACAGGTCAGATAGCGACTGAGACCATAAACTCATCAGGAAAGTGTTTACTGGTGTAATTATTCAGCTGAGAAGTAGAAACATTTTCCCGTTATTTCTAATGGATCCAGACTTCTTTTTGCGACCAGAAGAGTCGCCCCCTGCTGGCTGTTCAATAGAATGCAGCTTTCAGGGACTTCCGCATCCGCTTCATATTGTAGACCGGAAGCTTCCCGCTTAGGTACGACCATAGACAGTAGGCCTATAATACAGGATGAAGCCACCCCGCTTATTTGAATAGTCGTACACCGTATACCAGCCGTACCTCTGGGGTACGACCGGTGTTATGCCGAATTTTGCCTGCCTGCCGAGATTTGCATCCACCTCTTTTCTCAGCATAAATGACCGTTAGGACCCGCGAGGTGCATGTGGACTGGATCAACTTCCGGTGTCACGGGCATACCGATACTTTCTTATTTTCACTTGGCTTAAAACATTTGAAAGCGACGGGCTGGTCTGAGGAAAAATGGCGGCGACTTCAGCAGGACGTGATCGAGGAAAGAGGGAAATTCAAAAAATGTTGGAAATACTGTTTTAGGAGCGGTTGAGCACGACTGCTTCGTGAATGGATCAGACATAGGTAGGTGGGCAGAAATGGATTATAGTGAAGGGAAAGATGAAGAAAATGAGGGACTATTGAAGGGAGAGTTTTCAAAAAAGAAAGACAGACAAGAAAAAGGGAATAAAAGAATAAGAAATGAAAATGATGAGGGGTCTGAAAGTGAGGAAGAAGGACATGAGCAAAATAAGAAGGAAATAAATGAGAATTTTATAGTCATAATAAGATTCAATGACAAAGATCAAGAGAGCTTGAAGAGTATCAACCCGTTTGTATTAACAAAACAGCTGGCGGTAAGATAGGGGAGATAACATATGCAAAAGTCCTAAATGATGGAAATTTGTTGGTAAAATGTGCAAATGAGGATCAACTTGAGAAAGCACTCAAAGTAAAAGAGATTGGAAAACTAAAAGTGATAAACACAAGGAAGGTGGGAGCACGAAATGGGGGAGGGTGTAAAGGAGTGATCACAGGGGTACCTATGAATGTAGGAATGGAAGAACTTAAAAGACATCTTAAAGGGGGGGAAATAGTGATTGATGAGGTGATGGAGTGGGGATATGATTGGGGGTTTAAGTTCTCAATAGAAAAAACAAACAGTCTTTTTCACCAGGAAACAAATTAAGGAAGGGATGAAGTTAAATATGTATGGGAAAGAATTAGAAAGGGTTGGAACATTCAAATTCTTGGGAGTCATCTTTGATTCTCGGTTAACATGGGCAGATCATATAAAGAAAATAGGGTAGGGAAGGTAGGGAATGGGGAGCAAGTTTCTCTGCATTAAAAGCAATATATGTGGCATTGATAAGATCTGTGTTGGATTACGGAAGTGTAGCTTATGAGTCAGCAGCTAAATCTCAACTACAGAAACTAGATATGGTTCAGGAACAGGCATTAAGAGTGTGTAGTGGTGCTTTTAAAACTTCACCAGTACCTGCACTTCGGGTAGAAATGGGAAAAATGCCGTTAGCATTAAGGAGGAGGCAGCTGATGACAAACTATTGGGCCAATTTGCAGGGACATAATGATTTCCACCCCAATGAAGTAGTGTTGCGGGAGACGTGGGAGAACGCAAGGTTTAAAGGAGATAATTTAAGTCGAGTAGGTATTGAGGTAGCAAGAGAATTTGGAGTGTTTGATATGAGGTTTAGCCCTGCAGTTGTATATCCGATGGTTGCTCCATGGGTACTTGTTTGGCCAGATATTGACTGGTATTTATTAGAGTTAAAAAGGAAAGAAAAAGATCAAATGGATTTGGTTAGAGCATTTAATTACCATTTAAATAAAGATTATAAAGAATTCATACATATTTATACAGATGGGTCTAAGAAACCTGAGACAGGAGTGACAGGATATGGGGTGGCAATACCTTCAAAAGGAATAGAAATTAATGGAAGAACATCAGATTTTTTGGGAGTATATACAGTGGAAATGGTTAGGTGGGTGGAAAAAACAAGGCAAGAAAAGGTGCTGATATGCTCCGATTCATCCTCAGTCCTTGTGAGTTTAAGGTCTTTTCATTCTAACAGCCGTTAGGATGTATTGTATGAAGTCCTTCAGTCAGTTACAAGGAAGGAGGGGTTGTTAATTGCACTTTGT
This sequence comes from Lepomis macrochirus, assembly GCA_024633595.2. Lineage (NCBI taxonomy): Eukaryota > Metazoa > Chordata > Actinopteri > Centrarchiformes > Centrarchidae > Lepomis > Lepomis macrochirus. Next base: position 8,695 of record JALXJV020000282.1, read on the forward strand.
GACGCTGGAATCAGAGGAAGAATGTTTAACTGGATTAAAAATTTCTTATGTAACAGAACAATTCAGGTGAGGGTGGGAAATGAACTATCAGATGAATTTGAGATAGAGAATGGAACCCCTCAAGGTAGTGTAATAAGTCCAGTGCTTTTTAATATACTAGTTAATGGTATGTTTAGTAGAGTGGGGAAAGAATTTAAGTTCTTACTATTTGCAGACGATGGGGCCATCTGGAAGCGAGGGAGGAACATCTCTTACATCTAAGGTCAAATGCAAACTGCACTGAACAAGATAACCGAATGGGCTGATGACTGGGGCTTTAAAATATCTACAGAAAAAACAAAATACATGGTATTTGGACATAAGAAGAAAATTCCTACACAGATGATGCAGATTTATAACAGGAATACTGAAAGAGTAAAACATTTCAAATTTTTAGGAATGTGGTTAGACGAAAAGATGACATGGAAGAAGCATATTGAGGTGGTTTCCTCAAAGTGTGAGAAAATAATTAATATCCTAAGATGTGTAGCTGGGGCCGATTGGGGAGCTGACATTGAATCTGTGATGATGATTTATAGGGCAATGATAAGATCAACTATGGATTATGGCTGTATGGGTCAGCAGCCCCTTCAGTAATTAATCAACTTGATAAAGTCCAAGCAAAAGCACTTAGAGTGTGTAGTGGGGCGTTTCGCACAACTCCAATTCCAGCACTGCTAATAGAAACAGGGGAGATGCCATTAGAAATAAGAAGACGCAAAATAGGTTTGAAATATCTAATGAAACTAAAAGGACAGGATGGAAAAACACCAACAAAAACTCTGTTAAATCAGCACTGGGAGTTCATGGGAACAGCAAGAAGGATCTAAACAAACTTTACAGAAAAGCTCAAATCTATGGCAGAGGAAATTGGCATTGGGAATTTGAATGTATGTCCACCAATAAGTCGTCCAGATATACCATCATGGCTGATCCCAGATCCCAATGTTGACCTATACATTTTATGGAAATAAGCAAAAGAAACATGTCAGAAGCTGTAGTGAGGGAGATTAAAACCTGGATTTGCCAAATATGGGGAGACCATCTACAAATCTATACTGACGGATCAAAGGATCCTGAGAGCGGTAAAGTGGCTTTTGGCGTAAGCATCCCAGAAATAGGCTTTAAGAAAGGATATAGGATTCCAGATCATATGTCGGTTTTCACAGCAGAGCTGGTGGCAATTCTGTGGGCATTAAAGTGGGTTGAAAAGAATAAACAAGAGCGAGCAGTTATATGTAGCGACTCAGCAGCGACTCTGATTACTATCAAAATACTAAAACAAAATCTAGACCCGACTTACTTGTGGAAATTAGGCAGGTGTTGTACAGAATTCATAAAGCAGGGTATGAGGTGGGGTTTATGTGGGTTCCGGCACACATGGGAGTGGAAGGCAACGAGGAGGCAGATGTGGTAGCAAAGAAGGCAGTACTGGAGGGGAAAGTTCAAATTAATCTACAATATGGGTCTCCGGATTACACAGAAATAATAAATAGATCAGTGAAAGAATTATGGCAAAAAACATGGGAAAATGAAAGGAAGGGGAGAACATACTATTTAGTACAAAGAACTGTAGAGAAAGGAAAAAGTGCTTTTAGAGGTAAGAAAAGAGATGCAGTAGTTCTATCCAGACTGAGGCTTGGACACTGTGGGCTGAGGAGTGGGCTGGCTCTGATTGGTAAGCACCCTGATGGAAAATGTGAATGTGGAGACAAGGAAACAGTGAAGCATGTACAATGTAGGAAATATTCTCAACAAAGGAAGAAATTGTTTAGAGACCTGGGAGCAATTGGAGAAACTAAATTTAGCGTAAGTACTCTAGTTAACTTAGATAGTTGGAACAAAATGAAGAAATTAATTGAGTACCTACACAAAACGGACTTATATAAAAGAATATAAACAATCAACATCAAGATGTGAATAACGAACAGAGGAGGGCAGCAATACGCCACAGATGCGTCGAGACTTCCGGAAACAAGAAGAAGAAGAGGAGGAAGAGGAGGAGGGGAGGAGAAGAAGAAGAAGACTCCGTCGTTTTTGTTCCTCCCCCCTGCAATTTACGTTAAACTGTCAAATCGGCGAAAAAGCCGCCGTCATGTCGAACGCAGACTAAGCTACTGGTGATTTGCACCCATCTGGGTGATTCGCGATTAAAGAAGATGAAGTTATATTTTAAGAACCGCTAATTAGCTCAATGTCGAGGCCTAAGAAATATCTTAATATCTTAGGCCTCGACATTGAGCTAATGGGGCTAAAATCTGTCTCAAACCAACGAAAGTTAAATATAAAACCTAGATGGTTTATCTATTCGTGTTCCTGTTGGCCCATCTGTCTCCAGCCTTTTCAGGTAAAGACACATTTTTTAAAGAGTTGACCAGATAAAGTTGTCCGAAGTTTCAACGCAGTCAACTCGGGTGTGACGTCATTCCCAGCTCCGACCTCGGAAGGCCCCATCGACCGCAGGGGCGTTAAATATTTACATATAAATATATATTTATATAATATAATTGTTTAACGGACCTGGTGCGGCCGCCATCCTGAACCTGTCACTCGCTCCACTCAGTCTAATCTGTTTGGCTGGTGCAACGAGCTGTCAGCGCATTTAATTAATCTTAATTCACTGAATATTGGCTGCAAAGGATACACATGTAGCTATGACACAGGATACATGGTTAGGTGTATTTTAATATACATAGTGGACTTAACTGAAATAGAATATTCTGATATATGATATAAAGTGACGTACGAGAACAAAACTGGGAACCTAATCCCCAAAACTAAATTAATACTGTTATTTCTATTCAAAGTTTTTTTTTACTGTATTTAGACAGGGACAGGCAGCCAAAAACAGGGACTGTCCCTGAAGTCTGGGACGTCTGGTCACCCAGTCCAATCTACTCTCGGACGATGTGTGTGACTGTCGACACCTCAGGAGCTTGCACTGTTCACCGTCTCTGCAGTTCTCAGCACCTTTATAATAATATTAAAAAATATATTATATTTATATAGCACTTTACACAGTGCTCAAAGACACTTTACAGAACAGAGAAAATAAGAACAAAACAACCTTAATATACAAATGCAGTAAACATAGCCTAGCTAGCTGGCTACGATTTCAGTACAGTGATATCACAGATCCTCGCTCCTTCTCAATTTTCTGGTAATATTCTATTCACAAAATACAACCAATAGTAAGGTAATGTTAAATCTTAGTTGTGAAAAGTTATCTCCCGAGCCCTGTTAGCGATGATCCGCCGACTTGAGCATGAATATGCTGCACAGCGCTCTGGCATCACCACAAACATTTCCTGTCATTTCCTTCAAACAGGCAGTCATTCTTATAAGAGCTGACACAGAGTCACTGCATATTAATATTTCCTTATCACTAATTTGTTCTGTCCTTTCCAGTGGCATCAATATGGAGAACAGTTCAGCTGTAAACACACTGAGATGTTCTTTTGTTAAGTTCCACTAAAGGAACAACTGCAGACCACT
>JALXJV020000283.1:0-12300 GCA_024633595.2 Lepomis macrochirus
TATGTAAGGTCTTTATACACCACTGGAAACAGTCATGGACATTATTTTGAATTTCTGTTAATAGATCGTCAGAAATATTTCACACCGGACCTTTTAATGTAGCAGCAATAAGTCGTGAGCCTGTCAAAATGCAATAGCTTGGCAGATTTTGCGATCTTAATTCAGCATCACGGTCACAGTGAGATTATTTTCCTGGAGTCAGACCAGTGGTTTGTTTGGAGAGACGTTTCAGCAGCAGGTTGATCACAGAGCAGCAAACGACCAAAAACAGAAACACACACAGCAGGACAGAGGCGTGTGTGTGTTTTCCCTCATGCTTTTGCAGTGCTTGGGTTGTTGTCATGGAAACAGTCATTTCTGGTGGTTATAATTATGTACTTTTTTGAGTTCTTAATTTAAAGTCAGAATGAAAAGAGGAGCTTGTGAGGACCTCAGCTGATTGATTCACCTGTTTCACATAAAGATGCTCGTGAACTCCTGATCCGGTCGAAGCAGCGGGTGTAATTATCTTCTTGTTTATTGACTCCTGTTTTAATTCAGTCTATTCACAAACTACCAAGTCAACAACTTAACAGCCAAACATCCAGCAAATGGATAACATTACGTCCATAGAGGTCGCTGAGCCAGGTTATGTTGCCTGCTCGCTCTGCACCTGCAGCACCATGTTGCTGGAAACCTGAGTGGCGAGCAGGGCTGAACGATTAATCGCTTTTCAAATTAAAATTGCGATTTAGCGTCGTATCTGGCGTATAGAGCCCGGGGAGGCCACTCAACCTGTAACAAATCAGCGTACCATCAAAAAGAGGTCTGTATGCTGGAAGTGGTTTTTACTGTCATTGTAACTTCATTGTGAAAACATTTCTTTTTAATAATTTAGTTTTTCAATACTTTTTGAAACTCCTGCACCAACCAAACGAATGACGAGACAGTTTGCTGCCGACGCCGAACCGCCACACTGACACTGTCCTGTACATTCAGACTCCCGCACGCAGTAGTTTCAGAAACAGCCCGCATGTAAAATGGAAAAATATGACTGCGAGGGAAGCTGATGAAGTATCCAACTCTATCTAATAAACTTCGCAGGCTGACAGCACTCGCTGGGATATTTATTTCGGGGCCGACAGATACGAGATATCCTGTCAATTACTACGGCAAGCGTGAAATGACCTGCACACATCCCGCTTAATGAAACAGTCAGTAGCGATTAGTCAGCCGCCGGTGTGAGCGGGCTCCGTCCACGCCGTACATCCTTCGACAAAGTGACACAAACCAAGTTGTGAGAGTAATGATTTTTATTGGTGGTGTTGTTGTTGAGGAGGGAAGGAAGCGGCGGCGCCAAAGACGGCGTGTGATAGAGCTGTCACGGAGGACACGGCTGTTTGGAGTTTAGTTTAACAGCAAGAGTGAAATTTTACATCATCAGGAGGGAGATGTTTGGTTTGAAGGGAGAGCTGATGCGTACTAAGACTATAAAAAAGTGAAAATTAGATTTCCACACTTACTGTGAAGCTTGAATATAAAAAGGAAAAGTTTGTTTTAGCGTATTAATTACACAAGTAATTAGATACTGGAAAATAGACCAACATTGATATTTGAATTTGATGATGACATGATGACCGATATCAGCAACCGCGATAACACAATCTAACACTTTTGGTAAAGATCCCTTAAATTCGGTTGTGAAAGAGTTGTGAAAAAGATATTTACCGAAGCAGGATGCTTTCTGTTGGACAAACGTTAAAACATATCGTTGGCTCTTCTGTAGTGACATTTCTTTTACCTTTTACCAACGCACATGGCAGCCTAATAGGCGGACCGCTGTCCTCTCCGGACCGCCGGCATACCGGCGATTTATTATTGAGACTTCCCACCTCGTGACGGAGCGTTTCTGTTTTAACCCGCGGAGCTTCTCCTGCATTTACTGTCCTGGTTTAGCGGCCCAGGAAACTCGGGTTTGAAGACTTGAGGAATTGAGGAGACGAAAGTGAAAAGAGATTTCACATGGCTTTTAATCAAGAACGTACAGATCCTTAGATGTACGTTCCTCCCAAGGGAAGTTCAGGACCAGAATATCTCAGATCTCCGGTCCGAGCTGGCAGGACAAACTGGAGCTCACGTTTCTCACTGAACAAGAGAAAGTAGGAAAGAGGTAGCTCTGTAAGAGGGAATGAAAGGGAAGAGGAGGCGTTACAGCTGTTCATTTGATGTGTTACACTTCATCACTTCAAGCTACACTTTTATTCCCTTTCCTAAAAAAATTAGGCACTTTATTTTAATTAAATTTAGAATTTATTGTTAGACTAGTTATTTATTATCCCTCCAGTTTGATGTGAAAACTGAAATAATCATGAAATATTTAATTTGACAGGCCGTTGTTGACTAAAAGGAATTGTTGATACCACCGTACATTATGGTGCTGAATGATAACGCAGGGTGGTTGTTTTGATGTTCGGACCTTTCGTCGGGAAATTTTCTCTAACTGGTTCGCTTTGAATTCTAAATGAATACCCCTGCTTTAGCTGCATTATCCACCTCTGAAAGTAGGAGGTACACCGACTTTCACCTGGGAGACTGGTGTTTGTCTCCTGCAACAAAATATGAAAACAAAAAGTCAACTTGGTTGTTTTTTACTTCTGTTGCTTAAGTTACGTACGTAAAATAACGTAAGGCGAGACACTGCAGGTGAGCAGGGTAAAAAAACGAATAAATATCACCATGAAACTTTCCTAGTTTATTACTTCCATTAAGATAGTATTTTTTTGCATTACAGGTTTTCTGAAATATTATGTTAAAATATTCAAATGAAGCAGTATCCAATGAAATATGCGCTAATTTGAAAAAAAAAGAACTGAAATCTGAACACCGGATTAAATCAGGTTCATAATGATGTTTTATTTGGTTGATATGTTACACTCACATGTTTTTACAAAGGGGAATTTGGATATCTGTTTTTATTATTTCACAAATCAAAAAATAGTGTCAGCACGCATAAAAACACTTTTTTAAAAAACCTGTTTTGGGGAATAAAATGTTCTATAATTCAGGCTGTGAATGATATATGAACAAAACCCCTCTGGAAAAACCTTCCAAATATAGTAAATAACATTTTCATTGAAGATCAATATTTGCTGAGCCGATATCGAGTCAAATCCTTTACAACAACAATATAGAACATCTGAAACACATGGAAACTGATAACTGAGTAACAGCATGTCGGAACAGATAAAATTACAAGATTACAAACAGACAGAGCCACCCGCAGAAATCTAAACCGGAAGGGTCACGTGGACGCATCTAAACCAGTCACGCTGCCAGAAATTGCCGCTAGCCTGTCAGATTTCACGCTTATCTTAAATCCGCCTCTGTAATTTTATGATCGGTTGCTTGTTGTCTGAGCCCCACATGTCCAAAAGCTAAAGCAGGCGCCATGGAGGATTGAACAAGTCTAAATGTGGCTCTGTGATGAGAACGGTTTAGTCCACCATCTGCTCCAAGAGGCCGAAGTGATACTGTGATAATCTCTTTTACTAGCTGGGGTCTGCTGCCAGTCACTTTACAAAAACACAGCACACTTCACGCTTTACCTTTATTTCTTATCCTAGAAACAATAGTTTAACTTTTCAAGGTTCAAGGACTCTCAGACATCTGAAATTTGAGAGTCGGTGGCCAAAAATCAGTGACGCTGAGGAGCTGTGATGAATAGTTGCACTGCTAAAACCGATTTTATCTTTCCTGGCCTTTTAAAAGCTTCCTGAATAGCAACTGACTCTGAAATCTCAAAAGCTGGAGGGCCCTTGAACAGGTAGACAGCAGCCCCGCTCACGAAGTGCTGCATGGCGTAGGTGATTACAGGTCTTTGATTAAAACAGACTCCATATTATGCACTCGTGGATTTCCTATTACAAGTTTCCAGACTCTGCCAGCTGATTTTCATGCTGTTTTATTGAAATGAGCAGAAACCAGTGGCTGCCTGGAAAGAAGGGAAATTAATCTAAAACTAGATTATACGCTTTGTAAAATGGTCATATATATATATATACTGTATGTAATTTGGATTTAATGGGCTTAAATATGAAAATAACTACTCTGTTCGTTTTCAAAGGCCAAGATTTACAAGTTTCTGACATTACAGAGACCCTAATTGACTAAAACATAAATGTCATTTTAACTGTTTTAATATAACTGGCTACCTGTAGCAGAAATCCAGCAGCAGTGTCCAGTGACGAGCTGATATATCATACCACGTTCACTCATACAGAGGTGTTTACCTGTGCTACTATTTCATATGGTTGCATGGAGTTGAAATCTAAAACTCTGTCTGTTTTGGGAGAAGAACGCCAACTAAAAGGTGCCATGTGCAGCGTTTTACCGTCCATTAATCAGCCCGTGAAATTTGGTGCGCTCTCGATAAAATCCATAAGGGACCTCGTTAAGCAGACGGCCATCATTCTCTGTAAAACGAGTCGGCAGGTTGGAAGAGAGGCTCAGCACAAGAGAGCGGCAGTGAATGATGTTCGGAGGCTGAGAGGAAATGATAAAAGAAATGTCCCTCTATTAAGCAGTTTTTTTTCTGATTGTGCTGCTCTTAAAATTAATTGAATTGCAGTAGATGTGAAATAATTATTATATAGTGTCTTACATTACTTTGTTAAAACCAGTTCTCTCAACAAAGATGCAGATATTCTCTTAACAGCATTTCTTTATATCTAAAAATCTTTTCACTGTTTTTTCAGAGTCTGGAATTTAGGCTACGCTCAGACTGCAGGCCAAAGTGACCCAAATCTGATTGTTGATCTGATATGTGACTCAGATCTGGTCTCTTTCTGACAGTGTGAACAGGCCAGGTCACATGGAATCTGATCTTTTCCAGTCCGGAATTGGGCCACTTCCATATGTGGTCCAAATCTTTTTAAATGCGACCTCAGTCTGGACGCCCAGGTCGCAGAGCAGCTGTTCTGCTGCAGACGGAGCCGCCGTGAACGAGAAAGCTCCACAAAAAGCCATATTTAAACATGTGGCTCTCTTCCTTCTCTACCTCGCTGTCATCTGCTCACACATTTCCTTTCTTACGCCTAAAATCCACCGGACCGCGAGCTCTCCGCTGAGTTAACCTCTGCTGCAGCCTGCAACAGCTGCTGCTGCTGCTGTGACGTCGTGTTATTCTTCTGCGCATGCGGGTCACTTTCAGGCCGCGGACAGTTCACACTGGAGACTGATATGGGCCGCATTTAAATTGTAATGTGAACTGTCGAACAAACAAAATCGGATCTGGGGGGAAAAATTGAGCATTAAGGCCTGCAGGCTGAACGGAGCCTTAGACAGGCCAGAGGACGGACCTTTTTAATGTATTTGGCACAGCAATACTTGGCTATCTTGGCTCAAATGTTTAGTGTCTATGGGATCAAATCCCGATCCCATAAGCATCCAGGAACTAAGCAAGTGAACCAAAGGGTGTGTGGGGGGCATACAGTGGACATAAAGTCTCCACACTCCTGTTAATGTGACGTGTGAGGTTTTTATTTTTCATTTTTCCCCCCTCGAAGATGTCAGTTTGTTTTCCAGTTGAGTTTGTTCGCATTATAGGTCACATTAAAAGGTGGCCAAAGTTCTGACACATCTTTATCTTCGTCTCATTCTTTAACATCACAAGGAACAAACCTGGCATTTTAACAGGGGCGTGCAGACTTTTTACATCCACGGTATTTTCCCAAGCTCCGTCTGACGGGGGGGGGCCACAGTCTCAGCCTTTGAAAACCTGTTGTAGGCAGTTCGTTATGAAGTGTTGTGTACAGGAAGGTCAAAGTATGCGAGTATAGAAAGACGGTGTGTCTGTGTGTGTTGTCGACCTTTATACCAAACTAAATTTAGACAGTTTAGTTCTGCTCTATGACGCTGACTCACCCCTGCTCACCACTTCATGTGTCTTATACTTACTGTATGTGTGTGTGTAGTGGGTGAGAGTGGGATGTCTTCTGCATTCAGAGAAATGTGTGTTTATGAGTGTGTGCGTTGCTCATATTTATACTATTTCTATTTCTGTCTGTGTGTGGGAGCAGCCCTTCCTGAACCCAGAGGGGGGGTCGGGGTGTGACGTCGTCCTGCTGAACCGGTGGAGCGTCAGGAACTACCAGGTCCAACGGGCTGACATCGCCTCCGGCCCTGTGAGTAACCGCTTCTTCCAAAAAAAAACGCACAAGTTCGACTTGAACTCATTAAAAAAGCCATTCGGTGATTTTTAAAAAGCTTCTCTTTCACCCAGTAGTGAGGTGGATGTTTCTTCTTTCTCCGCTCCTGAATATTTGGGCAACCTGGACGCTGATTAAAAACATCAGCACTTAACATCCCCTCTAATACTGCACAACACATTAATCTTGTAGAACACAACACGGCAGCAGCTTCACTGTTTCCCGACATGTTTATCACACACTTTACAGACTCTGGAAGACTTTTGCAGCTCAACATAATTGCGTATAAAACATACACCTAAAGAAGGTGAATGGAAGTTTTTGCAGCCTGGCTGAGAGAGGCCTCCAGTATATATTCTCCATTCGCTCCATCTCGCAGTGCATAATTTCTAGGGCTGAGCGATTAATTTCATTTATTATCACGATGTGACAAAACGAGATTTTCCAATCGCACAGGCTGCGATTACACTCTGGTCACATGACACCCAAGCTGAAAGCAGTCTGATGCTGCGTCTGCACGTTACGCTGTGCCTCGCCTTCTTGTTGTACAGCGGCCTTAAGCTTGACAGAAGATGACGCTACAGAAGCTCCAGTATCACACAGGGAATCAGCCGCCACCCCGCGGGTAACTTGGTGGTGGTGGTGGGTGAAAACGTCGGGCCTTCCGTGGCTTTGACGGACGGGAAAAAACGCACAACAGAAAGACACGTGTGTTAAGGTAAACGTGTCGTGGCGATCGGCGCCTGCGTCTCCAGCCAGCAGTCAGCTCAGGAAATATCTGCGTTTCAAACTAAACTCACAGGTCCTGCAGAGGCCCGGTGTGTCCTGAGTTACAGCCAGCGCCGCCGCCACCAGCATCGGAAGCTGCTTGTCTATTAAACACGAGGCGCCACTTTGTTTTATTTTCGTTGAATTGAACCTCAAACTGAGTGTTTTTTTGTTTACTTACTGGGATACAGAACAATGGACTCCTGGGAGATTAGAACTGAGATCAGGACTCAATGATTCTGGTTGAACTGTAGGTTTGTACAGATTTTTGACAGTTTAACACACTGTGGTGAACTTAGTTTTTCTTGTGGTCTGTAGGCCGACTTGATATTATATCATATTATTTAATGCCACGACTTGACTCAAATAATCTCTCATATTAATATAATTTGATATATGTTCTCCCCCTTTGCTCATAATAATATTATTACCTGATTCATCATGACACAAGAAAGAACAGTGCAGTTCTTGATCTAATATGTGCTGGTCAGACTATATACAGATTTACTTCTTGTCCATTTTGGATAATAAAGAAGGTAAAGAGCTTAAATATTAATCGCATATTAAATTGTAATATTCGTTAAAAAAAACACAACATTAGATTATTTTCCAAAATTATTCAGCCCTAATAAATTTCTCGGTCTCATTATTGGAGAAGTTGCTCTTTTTATCTCATTATCCTCTTGATTTTTAGCCAATTATCTACAGAAGTGACTGAATACAAATAAACATCTCTCTCAAATGCCTAGTATTTTTAAATTTCAGCAGTAATAATGCAGGACACGTTTTTATATTTATTTTATCTTATTATTATTTTACTTTTTAAATGTCACCTGCTTTTGAGTGCTCAGTTCTCTGGGAACAATAGGGCCGGTCTTTATTCATGGCTACAGTCAGATGAGTGATTCATATAAATCATAAATGTTATATATAATTTCTTTGTCAAACTGTCAACGCCAACCTAGCAGTAATATTTCACCTTGATGACCCAGTGCGGCTAAACTCCAGCTCATAGCTAGAAACACATTTTGCAGGGAAGGTAAGTTCTTATAAGCTCGTATCAGTTTGTTTTTTTTCTGATTTCATTTCTTTTTATTACGGCGTCTTGCTTTTGTTAATCAAACTTTTGGATCCTTAAAGACAAGCAGGGCCAACGGCAGCGAGCTGGTTGATTAGTTTCTTACTTTCAGACAGTCAGAAGCTTGTGGAATATATTTAGAAGATGTGAAGCCATGTGTGACATCTTTGAACAAATAAGCTGCAAGGATGGTGAGAAATCAAAATTAAATTATTTTAGTAACCACAGCAGCGTGTTTCATCAACTGAACACACGTTTGTTTGTACATTTAAAGGTAAAGTCGGCGCTGTCACACTTTGTCTAAATGCAGTAAAGTAAAATGACTGAAATCAGAACATTGTTGCTTCACACGGTGGATTATTCAGGCGACATGGGAAGAAAAGCTTCAACTAACTGAAGACAGAAAGTCACAGAACTCAATATATTGTTCTGTTTAAAAAAGAGAAGTGTGTGAACTACACTGATCGATCGCTTCTGTTCTGCGGTGTTGTTGTTTTTTTTATGGCTGTAGCACACAAGCATGGTCATAAATACGAATGTCCTCCATCTTGATGAAAAGATTCTGCAGAGGTCAACATCTAAACAGTTACAAGCTTCTGTTAAAAGCGATCAGGTGATTGTGTTTAGTGGCGGTGATTTATCTTTTTGCACTTTGAAATTAAACTAGTTTACATATAAACAAAAACCTTACAAGGGAGAATAAATTTAAAAAACCAAAAAGTCCCTGCAAATCTTACCAATAAAAAGAAGATAGAAATGACTTAGAATAAAGAAAATAAAATAATGAAGCAAAACATAGAGAAAATGTGCTCTTGTCTATACAGCATAATACCTAACACAGTCTCTTTTACAAGGGAGTCTTGGATATCACAAATAAAAACAATTCTACCACAAGTTAACATTCAGTACACTACAAAAAATTAAAATGCAGTGCGATGCCAATTAACACAAGTAGTAAAAATATTTAAAGGCAAAATAAAATGAGTTGTAAATGTATAAACAAGAGTAAATGAAGAGACTAAAATTGATCAGTTGTAGTAAGATTTCTACTTTTAAAGTTCAAGTTCCCGTTACAACATCCGATATTGCTTTTTTTTTAATGCAGCTAAAGAGATCGGAATGCCGGCCTTCGGTCCGAGTTCATCCCAGGACCGACGGGCCGTAGTGAGACGGACTCCTCTTCCCTGCTTCGGGCCTCACACTCGGCACCTTGCTGCCCAACAACAGATCCTAAATCATAAGCACAGATACAAGAAGGCAAAATTAAAATTGAAAATGTACCGGCGTCGCATCCTGCGTCTTCTAAGTGGCCAGTTCACCAAACTTTATAGGCTGTAGTGATGTGTCAGCGTCTGCAATGAGAGCTGCGTTTTTGATAATATAGATGGACATCCAGATTTATAGATGACATCACTGTAGTCCAACTGTGACAGAAAGAATCCTACAACCTTTCTTTATGTGTAGATTTTTAAAAAAGGAAAGTTTTCATTTATATGAAAAGAGTTTTTTTATGTCAGTGTCTTCATAAAGGGATGTAGTCTGTCACAGCAGACTTTTCATTGGTCTCTCCCATGTTTTATCTTAACTGTGTCGTAAAACTTCCTTCTGTGACGCCAGCCTGTTTTTATTTACCCCCTTCAGAAACATTTAAGGGCTTTCACAACAAAAAAAAGTCCAAAATCGTGCAGAGCGAGTCCGTTATTTTTAATGCTGAGAGCGATTGTTTTTCACCAGCGATGAAACGATCACCGGTCTAACGATAAACCGCGGAAAAACACATTTTAATTACCACGGTAACGGGGTTCGGTCACCGCGCTATTAAAAACTCACTGCAAATACTGTCCAGCATCCGGTGTGGAGTTTGCGTGTTTTCCCCGTGTCTGCGTGGGTTTCCTACGCCAGCCGCTCGGTGCCACTGACCAGATACACCGGCTCACGTCTGGAGTTGTTCCCCGGGGCACTGCGGCTGCACGGCGGCTGCACGGCGGCTGCCCACTGCTCCCTTGAGGGATGGGTTAAAATACCAGAGGATGAATTTTATTTTGCTGCATGTATGTGACAAAAGTACAATAAATCACCTTTCTAATTCTGAATCTAAAAGTCAGGGAGGACCAGGTTAGGAAGTTAATGTTGTGTTTGTTGTAGTCTGTTGTAGTCTGTAGCATCTTGGCTGCTTTGCAGGATGTTTTTTTGCACCCTCCAGAATTTTTCCTGTTTATTCTTGCACATTTGATCTCAAACTGCTGTTACGCAGCCCTCAAAGGCCTGTGTGTGTGTCTACCAGCGTGTCTGAGCCTTGTGCTGTGGGACTCGACAGTTTTGTTCTGTCGTTACAAAAGCACCTGCGTTGCTCCGGTGCAGTGCAGAATTTATTTCACTCCTGTTCAGCGGCGCCTTTGGAAGTCAGCTGATATCACAAACTTTATGTTTCCAGTGCACCTGAACCGACGGCAGCTGTGAAGGGAAAACGAGTGCGATGCAATGTGGTCCAGTCAAACAGTGCGGAGCGACATCGTGGACGTGCTTGACGAGCCGTCGGCGCTCATTAGGCGAACGCCGCCTGACATTCGCTTGAACCTGAAGCCTCTCAAATGTCTGCTGTTCCATTAACGCTCGGTTTCTGTGAAAGTCACACGCTCCGATTCAACACGTTCAAACTGAACCCTCCGCCGGCTGCTCTGAGAAAATCAAAAGTGAGATCTCACACGAGGAAACTGACAGGTTTGACGGCCGTTCCGGGCAGTTCGATGATGCTGACAGCGTTTGCTGGTGCAGCCTGTGGTCGACTAACCCACCTCCGTAATTACCCCTCGATGGCAGCCTCTCTCTCTCTTTGGGGACACGTCGTTTTGTTTGGGGGGGGTCTCAAAGTCTATTCCTGGCAGCGCAGAGAGCAGGAGCGCGGCGGTAATTTAACCTAATCTGAGGCTGAAAACTGCTCACAATTAGCTCTGGATTGAAGGAGAGCAGCTCGTCCTGTGGTGGAGGGTCATGATCCAGCACTTTAGCATATGGAGTTAAAAAAAAAAAGAAGATAAATAGAGACACCGGTTGAAACACTGACATTTAGATTCAAACCGCCGTCCTCGTGGCATTATCAGCTCCGCTCACCTCCTGCACCTCCGAGCCTTTGTCTGTTTGTCTTCCGATCTCAGCTCCACCTGGTTACCTGGCAGCCCTTTGAAGGAGGGGATCCTCAAAGCAACAGACAGATGAGTCCACCCCCACATGAAACAGATCTGTATCGACTCGCCTCATCGCCGGGGATTTAGTTAAAATCCTGCATGAAGCCGCATCTATCATTCGTCAAGAGTATCACCTCGGATTTAAATTTCAAATGCGATACAGCTACACTGCAGGGGGAGACCGACTCCTGCTCATAATTGGCACTCATTTTAAAGGAAAATTGTTCAGGGGAATATGCCAGTCCGTAGTGTAATATCTTATTTACAGAACGCCTGTCATTTTCGGTGTATGCCGGCTGAGGAAAATGACTGTGTCCCTGTATTTCTGAGCAGGCGTGTGCGGGTAGCTGAGCGCCGTCATGGCTGTTTGTCATGCTCTGGCGCAGACCATTACAAACCTGATTGATTTTATGTTCGGCTGTGAACAGAACCATTTGCCTGTGAGCGGCTTCAGAACTGATTTCTGCAAAACATCATTTTCTCGAAGATGGGGAGGAAATGTTTCCCGCCGGTTGTAAATCGGCGCCGCGAGAGATGAATAGAGTCCCTGCTCCTGACTCGCTAGGTTTTTGTTTACGTTGAAGGATTTGATGACAGCCATCTTGGATCAGCAGGGAATTGTGTGTGTGTCTGTGGGGGGGGGGGGTTCCAAAGTCTATGAATATTCATTGAAAACTCAGCCGCCATGGAAACCTTCAAAAGCACAGAGCTTCAGTCCTCTGCAGCGGCGTCGTGTCGCTGTTTGCTTTGAGTCGAGCATCTATGTGACAGCAGACGAGCATCTGTAGCTGCTGTTTGCTGTCTTTGGACAGATGCCGACACTGTGCTCAGTGAGTTTATAACTGTCTTAGTGTTTTATATTTGAGTTAGTATATAACTCAAATATAAAACACTTTGCGAACATTTCCCAAATATACCTCGAATTCACACACAGAAACTCTCCCCTATTTACTGGGAGAAATGCCCAAATGTGAAATAATTGCTGCAAAATATGTCTCCTTATGCCATAAAGTGAGGACAGCCAGTGGAACCTCAGACTGATAAATAATTGTGCAAATTTTCGTTTGATATTTTAGTAATTGGT
>JALXJV020000284.1:0-12265 GCA_024633595.2 Lepomis macrochirus
GCATTTTGATTGACTTTCCAACGGGGACATCTCTGATTAATTAACTAATAAGTCTTACTGAACTGTAGATTGGTTCAAGAGTGTGATTTTACTCTGTAGTTTGGCTTACATACAAGTTTACAATAAATACTTTATCACTTAAGCTGTTAAGGATAAGGATGACAAGGATCCTGTTTGAAGTGGCTACTGTCTGAATTTAATAACCTGATGGTGGAAGGATGAAAATATTTGGAGTAACGTTTACTTTATGTATGGATGGGTTTTTTAAATTAAATTTTCATGTGTGTGTATGTCACACTCTGCCTGTCAGCCATACCTTGTTTTTTACTTTTGAGTTTAGTTTATTATCTGTTATTTTGGTCTGTTGGGTTTTGGGGTTCTGTCTTGTCTGTCGTCTAGTGTTTAGTAACCTGTGTCGTGTCTGTTACCCCAGTGATCCCTCTGCATGTCAGTCTCTCTGTTTTCCCCTGCTCTCTCTCTCTCTCTCTCTCTCTCTGCCTGCCCCGTTAACCCTGATCACTTTCACCTGTGTTGCTCCCGCCATGCGCGTCAGTCCCTGTATATATACCTGGTGTTTCTGTCTTGTCATTATTTTCTGTTGCAGTGTGTTGTGGGTGTCTGCTCTGTCTCATCTTGCTTGGGTTTTGGATTTTGGACTCTTGCCTGTTCTGAATTTCCCTTTGGATTACTTTGTTTTTGGTCTCTGCTTTCAGCCACTTTACCTGTAAAAGTGCTCTCTTTTTGTTGTCAATAAACCCTCTGAACTATACCTGCTAGCCTACGTGTCCTGCATTTGGGTCCTGCTCTACTGTACCTCACCACCACTAACTGTGACATTGTATCAGTGCATATATGCCCGTGCATTGTCAAACCTACATTTAGGTACATATTATGTATTTAGTTTATTATAACCAATAAATGTAGAAAGTTAAGTTGGTCTGAATATAACAATAATAAATATCATGAAATAATTTAGTTTAGGCTATGCTTTGGTGCACAGACCTGCCTCCTAAAATATGTTCCAATATCCTTCTGGGCAATGAATTGAAGGATGCTATGACATTTAGTTTTCAACAACTTACAATTTCACTCTGTATCACTCACTACACTGAATCAATCATCCTTTACCATGCACATGTCTGTATGTGTGTAGTAACAGTGCTTGGAAATGCAGCCTACCTCAGGGTCCTAGTGCCCGACCCCAGCAAGGATTTAAAGTGAAGCAGAGGTAACACCAGAATTATTATTTGAAGCCAATAAATACTCCCCCTAAAATACATCCATGCTTTCCAACAAGAAAGTCACTTTAAACAAAGGCACAGATCCAGTGGCCCCTCAGCCTGTACACAGTCGGCTCATTCGGTAATCCACACTTTGTACATTCTGCATGCATCATATGCACAGTAGGCTATGGAATTTTGGTCACTGCAATTCTTTCTACACAACAGAACTAAAAATATCAATTTCTTTCCGCCCATACACAGTGTGTATTGATAATGTATAGAATAATGTAAAGATCTCTAGATGACGGGTCTGCAACGGCCACTTCTGACTTCTAGAGGCCTTAATGTGGCTGCATCGACCTTTTTTTGGGAAACAAATTGCGTAGGTTGAGTTCGTCTTTAGAATCGTCTTCAGAATCAAGCTAAATAGATCAGTGAAAATCTTTTACCTTATTTGTTGGAGAGAGATGTCTGGTGGATGCTGTCCACTTCTTCTGTGTTACCAGTGAAGGTCCTGCTGCAGTGAGTACAGTCAGAAGGAAGGGCTTCTTTATAGAGAGGTTGACCAGTCAAACCCTCAGAATGGATATATACATTCAATGAGACAAGTATCAGATAGATAGATAGATAGATAGATAGATAGATAGATAGATAGATAGATAGATAGATAGATAGATTGTTGCCACACAGTATATCCAGTGCTAATCTTTGGCCAGGAAGCAGAAAAACCACAAACGTCACTGATAGTCACACTTCATTGCTCTGCAGACTTCTTGTGGCTAACATGTTGCTGTACATGCAGACAGTTGCCTACTTACAGAACTAGCAGACATGAAGAAGCATAGACCTTCAATAAGAGTTGTGTTTTTGCCCTCTTGATGAGTCCAATATTCACTCTTTAAGCTCTGGTGTGGTCTCCACCTGCTCCTGAGAAATACATCCTGCTCTTTAGCTGCTAAATGCTCTGTGTCATTGATATTTGAAATGAAACAGACATGGAAAATTGTAGTGGGTATACTCAGTAAAATACAGTGTAGCAAGGGCAAATGGCTATGGAACTATTTGTGGCCTTTAAGGCAATGCAAGTTTATTTGTATAGCACATTTCAACAACAAGGTAATTCAAAGTGCTTTACATAAAACATAAAAGCAACAGGGAAATCTAAAAACGTTTTAAAGTATATCGAAGAGGCTGTGCCTTTGTGCGACAGCCAACAAGGTCATTTCACCCACCCTGGGTTCTTAGCTCGCTGATAGCTTAGTCATCAAGAGATAAACACATGGTGTAGACTTCTGCTTGGTGGATGACTATCTGAAGATGATAATGTTCCTGTTTTCATCTTGCCTCTCCATCTGCTCACAGACTAGACCCCATAAACCAGAACTGCTCAAAGCTTGGACCAAGGTCAGACTACAAATCAGTCCAGACCAATGTTCTCTAAACGTCTATAAAAGAGATTATATCAAAATAAGGAAATGGCTTAAACTGTTACTATCTGATGCAGAATACCTCAAACATCAGTAGTAAGCATGCGGTTGTTGTTATACAGCATAAACTTCCCCAACAGGAAGTGAGCATTAACGTCACATACAACATGGTTCAGTGTAGAAATCCTTGGCTTGTGAATAATATCAGTTATGCAGGGGTTCTAAAATGACTAATGAACAGACAGATCGGAATGAGAATACAGAGCCGAGCTTTAATAAGAAAGAACAGTAAATAAAGGATTTGGTCATTCTTTATAGAAAAGTAGAGATTTGGAGGCTACGCTGCTGGAAAACATGATTGTATTTCTGAAACAGTGAGGCAGTTCTCTCATTTGTCCCTAGTTCATCACTTCTAAATATTCTGTAAAAGCACGTAACGTTACAGCAGCTAACGCTGCCCGTTGCTAAATTAGCCACAAAGCTAATGCCGTGTTTATCAGTGGAGGAGCGCTGACGTTAAGGAGCCGATAAACTATAGTTTCTGACGTATTCTAAATATATCTGCGAGCCGTTTGTTTGAAGTTTTAGTCAGCGTGTCGGAAATGATTAAACCAGAGCGGACATGTAAATAAACGTGAGCTGAAAAAAGAATCTAACAGGTCTTCATGCCAGACAAAGTTTTAGGTCCATGACTACAGACAGTCATTTAGTATTAGATGCATTCAAATGCAGGTTACTGTAGTATCATCGTAGACAGCACAATTTAGATATCTGATGGTTAAGAAATGGTTTCACTTCTTTGGTTAGAATTAAAGAGTGCTGGTAAGGGGATGAACTAGATGTGAATGTGCTACATTGAAATAATGGCAGATTATGTGTAAAGTGAAATACACATGCTGATTCTCTCTGTTTACAGACGGCTGAAAAATTTCACCTCCCAGCAACAAATATTTATTGATGTGCAATTGTTTACATGTTCACTTTTTGAGACAGTAATCTATTTTATTAACATAATCCATTTAGGAAAAGGTTTTATAACCCACAGAACAGCTTTCGATATTCAGCCTGCACAGTGAAGGGGTCTACTATCCAAATAATTCTCAAAATCTAAATATCAGCTCATAAATCAGCTCTTTTTCATTATAATAACGGCATCGGCCCTCAAAAACCTTTATCGGTTGGGCTCTACTTCTGTTGTTACCTGATGTTTTTGTTCTATAAAGACAATATTACTACAGGAGTATTAATAGTTAAAATAATGTGACCCACCATAGCCAGTGTACTCAAATCCCTGCAGATCTATAGGACCTGAATTACTGCCGTCGCGAGAGTTTTTCTGCCACTGTGACTGAGCCTGCATGGTTGGAACCAGGCTGTTAATTATCGATTACACGAGGGTCAACCTGTCCACCAATGAAGCATCTGGTGCACCGCCCCCAATCATATCGGAATATGTTCTCCCGACCGATTGCATTCCCGAGCTGCTGAAGGGCTTCAATACGTTGTTGCTCAAAATTAACGAACTCACCACTGCTCGGTCTGAATGGTTTTTGAAACACAAAAGCCCGATTGCTCAATCGATTGATGATTTGTATCCTTTGGAGAATGTTCTCAGGGTGTCTGCTGTTTAGACATCTTCCAACACATGGTGAAGCATAAACATAAAAAAGCAACAGATCATTATTATCAGGCCTGTTGAACAAGTGGTCCAGGTGGTCTACAACACGTGACTCTGCATGATCAGCTGCTCCATTGGGCCATTCCCGAACTTTGGCTGCAACCACCCTGTTGCCGATGTACACCTCGTCATTGTTGATCGTATTCCTCACAATGTAACCAGGATCATTTTCAAAGACTTGCTGAAGAATTCTGGGTCCAGGTTCTGGTTGTTTTGGGATCCTTACAGCCAGACTGAACATGCGGTCTATTCTGTACCTAAGAAAAAGACAAACTAAACATCAGGTACATCAAATCATGTCATATCTTGATCACCTTTTATGAAAAGACTATTTATCATCTTAGCTAATTGACACAAGCAGCACAGATTTCTAAGGTATTTGGAAAGCAGTTGGTCAGAGCTGTCAATTAATCAATTAGGCTGACAATATTATTCAGCAGCTTCTTGTATAATCAATTAATTGTTCCAAGTAATTTGTCTGTCTGTCTCATTGTTTTTATCAGTGAATGGATTTTTATCAGTCGTCAAACACCAGACCAAAACCCGGAAGTTGTCGATGGTCAACTACCAGGAGTCAGTGGAATCTGCTGATGAAGATCATGAAATGCAGTCGAAAGCTAGTAAGTTGACCTTAAATTAAAATTATTTTGTCAAACTTAAGTTCTGAGTTGGCATTATTATATTAGTTTAACAGAAACCTGTGGGAGATGTTGCTGATCAGCTTATCTGCAGTGGTTTAAACCTCATGGGGTTCAGTCTAAACACTAGAATTCACCCACATCTGAGATTTTGACTTACCACAGCTAAGCCAGAGTACTACTGAATTACTACTTTACCGGCTTGTACAATGAGAACACCTCTGTTTAACAAAGATAAATCAACGGTGTGAAGAGAGATTGTGATACGTTTCTGTCAAAACGCAGAATGGATGAAGCAGAAGTCAACTTACTCTCTCAAGATGCCATTTAGAAATGTAGCAAGCCTGTTTGTGTTCACAGAGGAGCTGCTTTGGCTCACAGCAAGCCAGATTTGGTTAACAGGCCGGTTTTCGTGCATTGTCCACAAAACAATGTACAGCAACAGCACCAGCAACAGGACAGCAGCCAGCACCATAACCATCTGGATCAGGTCATCCATCTGCACACAGATCTTGTTTATTGAGTGCAGAGGATAAGAAACATGTACAATACAGTATGTGTATGTCGTCTGCAACATTCAGATTTAGGTTTTTACCAAGTAGTTTGTATGTGCTTACAGAAACGAGCCGTTTGGAAAAAGTCAGCGATTTTTTCACTTCCACACAAGCAGAGATATTAATTCAGCAGCTGCCTACAAACTGGATTCACATTTATTGACTGGAATAGCAAAAGAATCTCAGTTGAATTTCCATTTAGAAACAACGAGGAGTGTCCACAGTGTGGTGGATTAAGCTTTTAAAATAAATGAATTCAATTTATTTTATACAAAGTGCCCACATGGAAAGGTGAGGAGCAAAACAGTAAACTCTTACAGTCAGTTAGAAAACTCAGTAACAGGTGCTGTTACTCTGACACAGGTTGAGACACTTAATTTACTGAAGTTCTATAATGTTGGTGTTTTATTTATTGTTCCTGTTCAATATTGTTGGGTTTTTTACATTACACAGTGTTTAACATTCTAATACAGAGCATTGCAATAAATATTCTTTTAATAAGAACTGTTATTTATATTGACAGTGATTTTATAATGTCACACATTATTGTGACACCTGAAGTAACTCAGGACATGAATTGTGTTTTGTCGCCATTTTGTGGTGCACAGGTGAACTGCATGATGTGAGTATGAGTCCATACCCAGTTACATTCACTGCTGATCACCCACATATTGGTACTCAGTGGTGCAAAGTTACTCAAAAACTGTACTTAGGTACAATTTTGATTTAAGTGATGAGTATCACTGAATTTTTGTACTTTTAGGGTTAGCTCTATTTCAGAAGGACACAAACAGCCACAGCTGTTACAGTAGTTACTTTGATTTTACAAAATATTCAGACTAATTTATAAATAAATATGATGCATTATTATAGATTTAAAGCTTTATGTTATGTGTCGCATTATTTGAGGAGGAGGAGGCCTAGTTAGTCCTTACCAGAAATGCAAATGAGTAAAAGTAGGGTTTTTTTAGCTTTTCAACATTTTTTAACTTTTCACTCAAGTATTTATGGGCAAGTAATCTACTTTAATCTTCGCTACATCTGAACCTGTGTTACATCGAGTCTGTTATCTACTCTGCATTTTGCTGAATCCAAACTGTGCGCTGTTACGCAGGAGAGCTTTCACCGGTGCGCTTGTGCCAAACTTTACAGGCTGTTAATGAGCTGAGATGCAAACATTTACGAAATCAGGCTAAACTTTTCCGTTTTGGCCAGTGTTTTATCTAGCGTGTTGAACTTCTCACAAGCTGCCTTTGTTTGTTTTTTTCCCGCTTCCCTCTCAGGCTCTCCGAGCTCGATGTGACGCTCACCTGCTTCCTTTCTTTCCTTTCTCTGTCAGCGGAGACAGAAGCTTGCTTGGCTTTTAATGCAGCCGTGTGCGTGAAGTTGCTCATCAAAGACAATTTTCTTGAACCGACCAATCACAACCTGGATGGGGCGGGACTTCAAAAGTGTAGACGACAGCAACAGCGAATGAGCAAATATGCAACTTTGAACTCGTTGTTCTGCATGAATAGTTATGATTGACAAGTTATTACATAGCATTAACAAATGAGAGACTCACCACCATGCAGATCATTTTTATTACACAATAATTTACTGAATGAAACAATCCCCATAAGTGAAACTGCTGTTTTGTCAAACTTATACTATTTGTAAGCTTAAGCTAAATAGTAGGCCTAATAGCAATATACTATTATCTAAAATCATAATAAATAAATAACATTAACCGTAATCCAACCTCAACCACAGGGGTGTAAATTAAATTGTTGAATAATGAGCTGATTGAATGTTACAAATACTGTTGGCAGACTATCCAAATATTAACATAATTTCATATTTTATATACAAATATAACACAATATATAAATTATTATTATTATTATACTTTTTATTCAATGTTATAAAGTGTGTGTGGGCGGGGATGATGGAAATTATTCTAATTGGTCGCAATTCGTTTTATAGCGACTAAATAAATTGTAGGTTGTATAAACTGTATACCAAACCCACCTACTTATTTATACACATATTTGTACATGTTTGCTTGTGTATGTGCGCCTGTAAATCACTAATAAAGTAATTTAGAGTAAATAACTAAAAATAATATTGGTGGTGAAACTGATCTGGGCTTCAGCAGGATATCAGCTGTTATAGGACCTACAGGAAACCTGATTTCTTTTTTTAGACGAAGGGAGGGAGAAAATACGGGTGGATAAAACAGGTATGTTTACACAGGTTAGGCTAGTTTCTCAAACAAAAAGCAGCTCTTGTGTCAGGCCTATATACTGCCACAATTATTTATTATAAAGATTATGTTCATCAGGGCCGTGCAGAGACCTTTGGAAGGGCAGGTGCTCAAAGTATAAAAAGGGCACATTGAACAAGTATTTAAATAGGACTCTTCTCATACTATTGACATAGAAATATATCGTTTTGTTTTCCTTTTTGATACACATATGCAGATGCTTCTGTATCGATACATTAGCAAATGCTGTGACGCAAAAAGAAACAGCGAATGCCCAACTCTATCTTTAAAACACTGGGCTGACATAACTTACAGGGAACAGTTGCTATGGATACTGCTGTTGTTGTTGTTGTGTTGTTGCTGATACTACTGGAGATGATCTGTGACTACAGATATTAAAACTATAGGATATATTAGCTGATTAAACAATTAAGTGACCATAAAAAGATTGTTGAGTGTTTGGGACCAGCTCACAGTGACTGAGCTTCTGTGATACTGCAGCCACTACCAGGCTGACTGCTGGGGAGACGCTCACAGAGCTGCACACCGAGAGCTGCAGGTGGAGGAAATAAGATACCAGATTAAAAAAAGTGTGGGAAATAATCTGAGAAGGAAACATTAATGGGGAAAGAATGAGGGAGGCCACGGCAGGGTGAGAGTGAGACAAACTAATCTACAGACAGATGTGTGTGTGTCTGTGTTACCTGCTGTGTGTCTACAGTATGCAAAACTGTGATAATGATTTTATACATTGCATTGTGAATCTGAGATACATTTAGATTTTTATTGACTATATGTCTAATCATATATCTAAATAAATAAACTAGCATTAATCTTTTATAATATTCCTGACATCCAAGTAAAGAAGAACCGGCCCTGTTAGATTTCAGATAAATGTAGGCTATCAAATGTTTGTGAATCTGGTATCTTATTTCCTCCACCTGCAGCTCTTATGCTGCGTTCCAAGCAACTCAGAACTGGAAAATTTCCGACCTCCAACTAGAAAAACTATCCCGGAACGCCACTTGAAGTCGGACTTCCTACTTGTGAACTCGGAGAAAATTTTTTACCCTGACTTCACGAGTAGCAGCTGAATGACGTCAGAAAACAATGTCAGCGCCCATGGAAGCACACTTTGTAAATGGTAAACCATGAACTAAAAGGCAACAAAACATATATTTGCATGTATTTGAATTAAAATAATAAATACGATCATGTAGTAAAACCTGTTCTGCATGTATATTGATGTAGAAATATGTTTTGCACATTAGGTAGCTGGCTACAGTAAAGAATCTCATAAAGTCATCTTTTCTTTATAAAAGTTATTGTTAAAAATGCCAAAACATTAGGAAGTGTAACCTACAACACTGACTGACTTGAGGGCTGCCAACTTATATAGCCCGGAGGGCTACAAAGAACCAGTAAGGTGTGGGTTATTTGTGTCAGTTGTTGCAGTTAAACTGCCATCCTTTTATTTAACACCTAAAGCACTGCTTTGTCACGGTCAGCCATGATTTTCATTCACTTTTGGCGTCATGCACCACCATGCACCTGGAACGCTTTGAGGTCGGATGTCAGAAGTTTTAACTGGGAAAAATCCCAGTTCCGCCCAGTCTCGAACGCCCCATTAGTGTGCAGCTCTCTTAGTGAGCCAGTCCCAAACACTCAACAATCTTTGCATCTTTTCATGGTCACATAATTGTTTAATCAACTAATATATTTCCTATGTTTGTTTTAACAATTCATACATTTTTCTGAAATCTTATAGGGCCTTTTCTTCTTCACTCTTTACTTTGATGTCAGGAATATTATTTATTTTACATCGGCACTGACATTTTCATATGTATTTCCAGTTATTGAGTTTTTATTGTAGTTGAGCTGTTGTAAACATACTGCTGCGGTCAAATATATTCAATACTGTTTTAATGATTTTTTTAAAGGGCTGAAGGCTGTAAGTCGGAGGAATAGGCTCAGAATTTTACCAAAGTTGTATTTATGTTAATATTTTAGTCAAATTACATAGACATCAGACCTCTCGACGCCCGTGAAACTTTTCTCCCCCAAACAGAACGAAGCAGGCACGTGCAGAGGGGGGTGCAATGGGTGCTTGAGCACCTGTCCTTTAGCCCTTTGCTGCCCAAAGTGCCCTTTTTTCAAACGCAAAATTTCCTTCATTTTATTTATTTTAAAAGTTGTAAAGGCCCTTTTGTGAAGGTCTGCCCGATCAAACTATTAGTAAAATAAATTAATAATAATTTCGCAGTAAATAAAATAACCCACATTATGACCTTTCACCTGATGACCTCATCCGTGACGAGCCCTCCCGTTCAGACACATTAGTGATTCAGCAGCTCTGCCTACAGGACGCCTTCGATTCCGCCGGTAAGACGGGTTTGCTGCAGTGTGTTTGTTGTGGATTGTTGCAAAGAGAGCAGCACAGCTGTTGTGTATGTTGCTGTGTGTCGCCTGCCTGTAGAAGTAACATCAGCTGCCGACAGCTAACGTTAATTCTACACTATAAAAAAAGGTGCTCTGTTCACTTCGTTCTGTTTCGGGGAGAAAAGTTTCACGGGCGTCGAGAGGTCTGATGTCTATGTAATTTGACTAAAATATTAACATAAATACAACTTTGGTAAAATTCTGAGCCTATTCCTCCGACTTACAGCCTTCAGCCCTTTAAAAAAATCATTAAAACAGTATTGAATATATTTGACAGCATCAGTATGTTTACAACAGCTCAACTACAATAAAAACTCAATAACTGGAAATACATATGAAAATGTCAGTGCCGATGTAAAATAAATAATATTCCTGACATCAAAGTAAAGAGTGAAGAAGAAAAGGCCCTATAAGATTTCAGAAAAATGTATGAATTGTTAAAACAAACATAGGAAATATATTAGTTGATTAAACAATTATGTGACCATGAAAAGATGCAAAGATTGTTGAGTGTTTGGGACTGGCTCACTAAGAGAGCTGCACACTAATGGGGCGTTCGAGACTGGGCGGAACTGGGATTTTTCCCAGTTAAAACTTCTGACATCCGACCTCAAAGCGTTCCAGGTGCATGGTGGTGCATGACGCCAAAAGTGAATGAAAATCATGGCTGACCGTGACAAAGCAGTGCTTTAGGTGTTAAATAAAAGGATGGCAGTTTAACTGCAACAACTGACACAAATAACCCACACCTTACTGGTTCTTTGTAGCCCTCCGGCTATATAAGTTGGCAGCCCTCAAGTCAGTCAGTGTTGTAGGTTACACTTCCTAATGTTTTGGCATTTTTAACAATAACTTTTATAAAGAAAAGATGACTTTATGAGATTCTTTACTGTAGCCAGCTACCTAATGTGCAAAACATATTTCTACATCAATATACATGCATAACAGGTTTTACTACATGATCGTATTTATTATTTTAATTCAAATACATGCAAATATATGTTTTGTTTCCTTTTAGTTCATGGTTTACCATTTACAAAGTGTGCTTCCATGGGCGCTGACATTGTTTTCTGACGTCATTCAGCTGCTACTCGTGAAGTCAGGGTAAAAATTTTTCTCCGAGTTCACAAGTAGGAAATCTGACTTTAAGTGGCGTTCCGGGATAGTTTTTCTAGTTGGAGGTCGGAAATTTTCCAGTTCTGAGTTGCTTGGAACGCAGCATAAGAGCTGCAGGTGGAGGAAATAAGATACCAGATTCACAAACATTTGATAGCCTACATTTATCTGAAATCTAACAGGGCCGGTTCTTCTTTACTTGGATGTCAGGAATATTATAAAAGATTAATGCTAGTTTATTTATTTAGATATATGATTAGACATATAGTCAATAAAAATCTAAATGTATCTCAGATTCACAATGCAATGTATAAAATCATTATCACAGTTTTGCATACTGTAGATACACAGCAGGCAACACAGACACACACACACACTGTCTGTAGATTAGTTTGTCTCACTCTTACCCTGCCGTGGCCTCCCTCATTCTTTCCCCATTAATGTTTCCTTCTCAGATTATTTCCCACACTTTTTTAATCTGGTATCTTATTTCCTCCCCCTGCAGCTCTCGGTGTGCAGCTCTGTGAGCGTCTCCCCAGCAGTCAGCCTGGTAGTGGCTGCAGTATCACAGAAGCTCAGTCACTGTGAGCTGGTCCCAAACACTCAACAATCTTTTTATGGTCACTTAATTGTTTCTCCAGTAGTATCAGCAACAACACAACAACAGCAGCAGCATCCATAGCAACTGTTCCCTGTAAGTTATGTCAGCCCTCAGTGTTTTAAAGTTAGAGTTGGGCATTCGCTGTTTCTTTTTGCGTCACAGCATTTGCTGATGTATCGATACAGAAGCATCTGCATATGTGTATCAAAAAGGAAAACATAACGATATATTTCTATGTCAATAGTATGAGAAGAGTCCTATTTAAATACTTGTTCAATGTGCCCTTTTTATACTTTGAGCACCTGCCCTTCCAAAGGTCTCTGCACGGCCCTGGTGTACTCAAA
>JALXJV020000285.1:0-12265 GCA_024633595.2 Lepomis macrochirus
GCTGAGTCGCGATAGCCTATCAGTGTTGAGATTGTCCGTACATCACGGAGGCTTCAGAGCGTTGTGTGCAGAGGGCCGGGCAGAGCGGGGGATTGATAATCTGCAGGCCGGCTGAGAGCTGCTAAACTTGGGGGAGAGGAGCAGGGAGCAGCTGCAACCTTCAGAGAAATAACACCCGCTGTCGGTCGGATTCGGTTCTGACAACTATGCCGTTTACTCGCAGGAGGAGCTCGGAGTTAAATGTTTTTTCTTAAATTAGCGTTTTCAACATGGATTTGTCTTCACTGGAGCTTCTCAGCAGCTTCCGTGCACATCCGCTTCCAGCGTTGTTGTTAGCGTCGTTAGCTCTGTCGGACTGCGATTTCATATTTATATAAAAACCGGACAAAGCTGGACGTTACTTGGAGAAAAGAAAGCGAGGAGGCTGAACTACCTGGTGAGTTCAGAAAACATGTGTTTGTAACTTTATTCCAGCTGTCGTTGTACTTTACTGTGACCAAGTTAGCATAGCACAGCCCTGATCGATCCGAACTCCATTCAGAAAACAAACATTTTAGAAGTTGTTGTCCTGCTGTCTTGCTGACAGACCTGACAAAGCAGGAATTCATATGTTTAACAAATCTGCATCATGTTGTGGTTATTTCGGCATCAGTTTAATCCGTTTATTGCTATTTAATCACCGCAAAATGTTTGCTTTGGTTTCATACAGCTGTAGTAATGGCAAGTTGTGTTTATTCACCTCATCGCGTTAAAATCACCTTCTCGTGTTGTGTGTGAACACTTGCAGCGAATGTACTCGCGCGAGGAAAGTGCTGCGAGGCGAAAAATCGCGTTTGGTCTGAAACCGGCATGACAGAGTCAATACAGTTCCCCATTACTTGATTTTCTTTTAGCTAGTTCAGATTATGCCTGGTGCACACTTGTGGATTTTAAAATCTTATCTTAATTTTAGTTTAAATACGTGGGATACCACAGACACAAAGACAGAATTAACAAGTTTTTTTAATATTTTAATCAGGACCGCACACTCTGTATTTATACGATTTTGCACTGGCGGTCCTGGGGACTGGGAACCTTCAGACAAAAGGCAGAAGAGAATCAACCTGTGGATGAACCCGAGGCAGAGAAGAGGGAATCAGCAGGTTTATACATTTTTTAGTGTGAGCAAGTACACAACGCGTTGACGACGCTTACTGGTCAGCTCGCTCTCATCGGCTGTTGCGGGTTGCTGCTTTCGGGAATTTAAATTGTAATTTCAATCCTCGGATCCAGTTGGCGACTTTAAAATTATGGCTGTAAACACTACAGGATCACTTGGTCCGATAATCTATTCTGACCAGCCTCAGGTCAGGAACACCCCCAAGATTGTCCTGAGGGTAAATCTGACTGTCAGAAACTAGAATTTTCTAAATATTTAAGTACAAACTGAGCTATGATGCCCGTCCTGCCTGAAAAAAAGCCAGCCAGTCGTTCAGATCATATGGTGTTATCTTGTTATTCCATAAAATGTGTGGACATAGATTTAGACAATATTTAAAAGCAAGTTAGCTTTGCAGGCTGATTCAAACAATAGTATGTGTCTCTTGTGTGTTCGGCTGCATAAAGGAGCCGATACTGAGTCCTATCACGTCCCTGTGTTGGTATTCTTTAGGGAGTGCAGTGATATTCGTTTGATTCATCCTTTTCTTAGATTGCTTTGTGTTCTGCTAAACAGTTCTTTATTCACATGGGTCGTCAGTCCACAGTTCACACACGTAATGCACTGACCAGGTGGCTGCAACCAACCAGCCACAGGCCGCTAGAAGCAGGAGAGAATAAAAAAAGAAAATAAAACGACTAGAATCATGTTTAAAATCAAGACAATAGCGTTTATTCAGATTATAACTCCATATTTATATACAAAATGTACATATTGTTATCATAACCCTCTCCTGTTGACTATTTTTCCTGTCCTGCCCCAGTCATGTGATGGATATTGAAATTCCCATCCTGCATCTGTTGCGTGTTTTACTGTGAAGCTTTTTGCTGGTAAAGAAAACTTTTACTGTGAAGCAGCTACACGGCTTTAACCGTATATATAAATCTGTAGATTTTTCAGTACTTTTTATTGTCAGCAGAAAAGAACAGGATATTTATTATACCTACTGGACAACAATGGGACTTGTTTACACCCCTCTGCAGCCACTGTCTGCCTTCTGTCACTGCAGTGTCATGTGGCATAAGCTTTACCTGGCAGAGTTTGAGAGTCAAACGTGGAAGCCGAAGTCAGCGGATGATGTGGCACCGAAGGATGACCTGGTGGAGGTGGAGATTCGGTCGGCGTGCCACTGGAGGAATATGTATTTCAGGAGCATGGCTGGACAGAAACTGAACAAGTGGAGGAAAGAGCTGAAGGACATCAGCCCGTACACCGGGCTGCCCAGGCAGACTGAGTGGGTCCTCAGGTAAGAGAGAAAGTTTCCATTTCTTCCTTTAAAGTGTCATTCTCAATATGTTTTACTGTTTTATTACATAATGTCGTCATATTGTACATTACAAAGTATAATTATTTAATCATATATTCTGGTGTTACAGTGGTTAACACTGTGGCCTCACAGCAAGAAGTTCTGGGGTTTGTCATCCCAGGCCTTTCTGTGTGGAGTTTGCATGTTCTCCTGTATATGGACCTCCTATATATCATATTATATAGGCACAGCGACCAGCGCAAGCCCCACATCGACCATTGGTTATTGTCCTGACCTTGAAATTCTCTTTGTTATTTTGGTGCCTGGCCCAGAGCGCACAGGTGGGAGGATCAGTCAGTGTTTCCCGTTAATCAGCGACTATTGAAGCTTCAAAATGTTGTGTTTTACACCTCTGCTGTAAGCTATATTTCATCAGTGGCCCCTCACACGCTTTGGCATCTTACTCCAGGCAACCAGTTTTCCCCCCAAGACACCCTAGAGCAGGGATCAACAACAAGCGGCCCGTGGGCCTCGTTTGGCCACCTAAAGCCTCCCATCCGGCCCGCAGAATGGCCACTGATCTGATGAAAGTATTGCAATATTAATATATTTGCAGAGTTAGAAACTGTGTATGTGTAGTGTTGTCATAGGAAATGCAATGTTTTTGTGAGTGAGATTAGCGCTGACCGCTATCGTTTATCAAAAAATGCGTCTACAAAACTGTAATTTTCAACATTTTATGGCAGCGGAACAGTTTGAGGTGTTGCAGTGAGTAGACACAGTGAGCTGACAGGAGAAGAGCTGCAGGCGACTGCACACTTCCACTTTCTCAGTCAGGAAACGTTAACCTACTCACACTTTGCAGACTCACGTCCTGTGCAGAATAAAGTCAGATCATGACTGCTCACACCAATTATAGCCTGATAATATTTCCTTTAGCTGCCCCAGACTTCTGTGGCCTGTGATCGGCCTATTAAGCCACATCTGCTGTTACCACCAGTAACTACAGGTGTCACATGCACAATAATGTTGCATGTACATAATAGCATCCTGCCGTTACATTTACAATTACAGATTTTAATCATCACTCCTCAGTGACCAGCCTCAAATCTCTGAGAGCATTTACTAATAAAGTCTGCTAGATGTCATTATGGATTTACCATATTTTTCTGTTCACATTGATACATAAGCTAATAAAAACATGTATTTTGTTAAATTGAACCTTTTAATCACTAGTATGCTAATTAAGCCTGA
The DNA here is from genome assembly GCA_024633595.2 of Lepomis macrochirus. Taxonomy (NCBI): domain Eukaryota; kingdom Metazoa; phylum Chordata; class Actinopteri; order Centrarchiformes; family Centrarchidae; genus Lepomis; species Lepomis macrochirus. The sequence goes on from JALXJV020000285.1 coordinate 3,699, forward strand.
ATAAAAATTCTGGCCCTGGAACAAAAGTAGAGGAGAACCCCTTCCCTTGAGGGTTTGAGGTTCACCCGACGTAGTCTCATAAAATTCTGTGGGAAACACCGGTTCAAATGAGGCAGCGGAAACAAGTTGTTGGTATTTTGGGGAAATTTGGGCCTGAGAATCGATGTCTCAGAACACTTGTTAGATGTTCCGAAGCCCTTTTTTCTCTTGCTTAGTAGTAAGTCACATGATAAAGAAGCGTCCTGTTTAAATAAAGTTTAGAACCTGGACAAACCAGTCACATCCGGTTCTTTCAGCCACGTGTTGCGCTTTTTCCAGGAATCTGAGCGTGAGCTGGGAGCTGGCGATGCGTGATTGTTGGGGAAAAGAGATCACGCTGTCGCAGAGCCGGCGTACTTCTTCGAAGTCTTCTGTGATCGTTCAGCTTTAGTGGAGTCGGCTTGCTCAAGTACCATCACATCAGCAGACTCCAGCTGCATGCAGTCCAGAAGGATCCGCGGAAGGGCCCCAGAGGCAGGAAGTAAGATGCTCTTCCACCGCCTTTACAATTCCTTATCCCTTCCACCGCCGCATCTTCACCACTGCTTCCTCTTCCTCTGCATCAGGCCTGGCTGGCGCTCTCTGATTTCACAGCTGGACACGAAGACTCAGCCCAGTCGGTTGATTGGCAACGACGTCCTGATCAAACTGATGCATCTGTTTCCCAGCTTCATCGTAGGCATCTGGAGGGTAAGTGTTCAGCTGACGCAGCTGGTATCCCTGGAAAGTGTTTAATCTTGTTACCGGTTACATCAGCTGTAAGCAGGGTGTAATTTCCCGAGAAACAGCTATGTGTTTCGTGGATGAAAGCAGAACAACAGAAGGATCAATGCCCAAAAAGAGTAGCCAGTCTAGCCACCAGGTAAGTAAACATAGTACCATGGCTTCTCCAAAAAAAATCTAATAATTCAAGTCACTAAGAAGAACATTTAAACATTTAACTTAAAATGTACCCGTCTCTTAGCCGAGTGGTTTAAGGCCTGTAGGCCTACAAGTATATGAGGAAGCCAGTCTAACAAAATCCTGGCGGGACTGATGTGTCAGTGTTCAGCAGAGAGCAGCACCGAGCACGCTGACACAAAACAAAATTCAGCATTTAAAAGGCCGTGCAGGAAAAAAAAACATTTCTTTCTGTTTTAAACACACAAAGCTAAATGATTGTTAAACAAGTTTAATTATGTCACAGTAAATGTCTACTTAAAAAATAAATTTGGTTTTGTTGAGGCATTTATTAAAAACAAAACAAACATTCATTCACGTGTTATTGTCTAGGCGCCACGCTTACATACTGAGGTGCAAGTCTGAGGTATCCGGGTGGATACAATAAAATGCAGTTGTAGCCCCTCCACGCTACACACAAGACATGTATGTATAAAAGTAGCACTTAAGTAAGAAATGAAGAGGAAAAGGGACCAAATACAGTGTTAACAGATATAAACACTATGTGCTGTATTTATGTAATATGCTGAATGAATGTTGAATGTAGATTGTACAATGTAAAGTGTTTATTCAACCTGACTTATGATCCATTGGCCTGTGTTTTTAAAATGTGATGAACAAAATGAGTGTGTTTGTTTGCATGTGCAGGGTCAGAACGGTGTTGCCTTCATCATGGTCAGCCTGCACTTCCACAAGTTGGTGGAGAAGTGTCTGCTGGGATCTCCGTTGTGGTAAGTTAACGTCTTGTTAACTCTGCTGCTTGACCTGCCAGACTGACAAACGTGTAGCAGAACAGGCACAAAACGGCATCTTTTCCAAGTGAGATCCCAGCCATTTACCCAGCAGGGTCTGTAAAGCCCGTTCAGTAGGTTCATGATCGTAGTGCGTATAAAAGATTTGGACGTAGTCACTGTGACGCCACCTGTAGGTTTGTGGATTAATGTTTTTGAAGCCTCGAGTTTGGCCCTCGGTATCTTGCCTTCGTTAGAGGTGCATCCGTAATTCATGTTAACTGTGACATTAACTACTGAACAAGAAATGTCTCCTCGGTCTTGATTGACAGGTCACCGTGGTTGTCAGTCACAAGGTAGCCCCGCCCTAAAGCCTCCCCTGCTTTCTGGTCTATTTCCCCCTAAATGGGACCATAATTTACTAAATGAACATCATTCTGTGTTGAAGAAGACTTCCATCTAGCTGACTGAGGCCATAAATTCATGTAATAAGTTCACAGAGCTGATAAGTAGCCTCATTTTCTTATAGACTTATTTTTGCAAGCAGTGGAGTCGCCACCTGGTGGTCATTTAAAAGAACGCAGGTTTAAGACTTCCACATTGGCTTCACTTTTCAGATCCAGAGGTTGCTGCTTGGTCATGAGCCTATAATCATAAGTGGATTGCTCCATCTGCTGGTCGCAACACATCACTGCAGCTTTAATTGACCCAGCCTGTGACACGGCTGAAAGTGGAAGCTCCAAATGTTGAATGTTTAATTGTTTATTTTATTAAAGGACAATAATGGAAATAATCAGTATCTCCATCAAAGGGTGACATTTAGATCAGAAAATAGAGAGCATATCATATAGGAGAGTGTCATGTTGTGTGATTATTGATGGGGATTCGTTCATAGTTATCACATAAAAGTGCTCTATTTCAAATTATTTAGGAGCAAATTTCATCATTTAAATGCACCTTTTTCAAATATCAAAACAAACACTTCAGTCTTTTAAGAGTAAATATTAATTAGTGATTCCCAAACTTGGGGGACTCACCCAAATGTTATCTGTTCAGTTCTGTTGATAAGCTCTAAGCTGTTTTAATCTGTTTTTGGGTTCCATCTCTTTCTAATCACCTCAGACGTTCCTCGATCATCTTCACTTTTTGTTTTTCGTCCCGTTTGTCCCTTCCTGCAGCCCGTACTCGGTGCCCGTGGAGCCTCCACTTGTGGATATCTCGGACCCTGAGTTTGGTCTGCACGGCTACTCTCTGTACTTCGTCCTGCACAACACCGGCAGTGAGATCATGTCGGGACACTTCCGCAAGCTCTCCTGTCACACATGTAATCCGATTACGTAATGCAGTTTGTGAAAACTGTCTCTTATTCCTGAATCTTGTCTTTTGGCTGTAATTTTGACTCTTGTTTCACTGTTTAAAATGTATTTAGAACTCTGGTTCTTTAGGTAGAACCACTCTGATTAAAAATGATCCTGACAGAATGAACTTTCCCGGTTGGTGGAGACACCTAATGTTTGTTGTCTTGCTGTGATCAGTGCGGTTCCAGCACGGACTGATGGAGCTGAGGGTCATCAGCCAGACCGACCTGTCCCAGCACAGATCGCTGTCTGGTCACATCAAGCTGCCCTGGAAGAGCGAGACACTGGAGGGCTCAGTGGAGGTACATCTGGCCAACACAATAAAGACATTACAGAACCGTAGCCGGTCACGCAGTATGATGGACTGCGTTTTAAAATGTGACCAATCACTGAAAAATAATCTGAGCCACTCGCTGAATATTTAAACCAACTGAGTAGATTTTTACATGTTTAAAAAGCAACTTCGATACCTGCGTGTGCTAATCCGTCCTTTCACCCAGATTCTTTGTCTTTATAATTCATATCTTTAATAATAACAACAACAGCTGTTTTGTCTGTAGGTTTGTGTCATTAGAGTTCCGCGGCGTAGTGTGAACGCACGGCCCGACAGCTCAAAGTCCTGTAGTCTGACATTAACTGACTAGGAACTGGGAAACGGCGGGCTCTGTTCCCTAGCTCAGCGTCACATTATGGAGACTTTAAAATGAGTTTTATGTTCTCTGCAATGTTTTCCCCAGGTCAAATATTCACTGTTTCCCCTTGGGTCAATATGTTAAACTCACAGCCACCAGAAATCAAACTCTTTAAAACCTGAACACTCAGATTTGTAGACAAGACCGTTTTCTTGATTTCAGACATTTGATATCTCCACAGAGGTGGGAGCCATTTTTTTACCATTCAAACTGATTTGCAACGTCCATCTTTCCCTCGTTCTTTTGCAGTTTGATCGGCAAAGTTATCCCATACCACTCTCTTAAAATGTTAGTTTATATCAAGAGACGGTAACTTCTTAGGGCATCGTCACCATCAGATTGCTTGTGGTACAGAGACTCCAGATTTCCAGTCTTTATAAGTGTACTTCCTAAAATGTTATGTCCTAAAAAGCTATTCCTTGAAAACGCTGTTTTAGCTTTGACACCCCAGTCTCTGCAAATAAAAAAAAAAAGCATTTAAACCCACCCAGCAGCTCTGACAGGTAGTTGCTGCAGTGTCGTGCTACGTTCCCTCTGACTGTCCACGCCGATGCATTTCAGACGTGTTTTCCCTCGGGCTGTCATCCAGAACTCATAGATCTGGAGTTACATTTGTCTCTCTTGTTTTAATGTCTACACCAGCTGGTATGAGCTCGCACTTGGCTGAATTTAAAAGCGACGACTGTGCCTTCACTCCATTAGTTGTTCAGGCCCGTTTAAACTGCAAGCTTAATGTTAGCTTAGCAAGAGAGAGGGTAAATTTGTCCTTAGCACTGATCAACACTAACTGTACACCAGCAGTAGCAGGGAATATATTCAATATTTCTCAAAACCCGAAAAAAGCTCGGCTTTCTATTTAGCTTGGCCAACCTAAATAGAAAGCTGACTGTCTGAAGCACAGACTGGTCTGTAGTCTTAAAATTTGCTGGCCGAGACAAACCAACCGCTCCTCCTTCCACCAGGCAACGTTACATGCATGCAGTGAACAACAGCAGAGAGGAGGAGGAAGTGTTTTATTCTTTCTAAACGTCACCGCTATTCTGATGTCAGATATTGAGTTTATATACAGTGACTTTGCTGTTGTGAACATTGAGGTTGCTGCTCTAGAAACAACAATTCTAATCCTATAAATAATTTTAAAACAAGCTGGCAGCTAATATGCACACTTGAATATACATTTATTTGTTGCAAGTCACATATCATCTCACTATATAACAATGTTATCGCACATTGAATATTTTCCTCACACCATGCAGGCCTACCTCACACCCGTTGTGGCTGGTCTTACCAAATAACTGTCACCAAATAATAGTAAAGCATCGAGAGTGGGATAGATAAAGAATTGGATCATTAAGCAGTCTCAATAAGGGTATCATTATATTATTATAAGTATATCTATTACTCTGAGTTACACTCATAATCTATTAACAACTAATCTAAGTGCAATAAAGTGAATGTATATGTAAGTAACCTGGGTGGTGATGGCACAGTTAAGACACAAGCCATTGATGTGAGAGACCTGGGTTCGATTCCCACTGTGTTTCTGAGCAATGCAATTAACCCCTAGTTGCTCCAGAGGCGTGTGACCTCTGACATGTATAGCAATTGTCGCTTTGGATAAGTGACTAGTTATTCTTCTTCTTATTAACCTATTCTATAAACTTTTTTGTTAGGTTACTCTAATAATTGATATATTGATTAAAGTATTGTGTCCTTATACTGTATCTATCTTGAAGTAATCTAAATTAAGTCCCTGTCTGCTGTTTTTAAATTAACCAAACCAATGAATACCCCCAGTTGCTCACATATCTTAAATTAGAAACTAAAGCTAATAAGAAAAAAAATAATAACTAATAAGAAACAAGACGACCTCTTCAACCAATCGCGTGCCAGTGATGCTGTGACGATTCAGTCAGCAGACGTGCGTGCACTGTGGTTGTAGACGTCTGCAACTTAAAGGAAGTTTCGTTTTGGGCTCTCATGGTTCTTTCTCACGCCGCGTAGAACTGCTGCATCTTATCGCTGACTCTGCTGGACGAGTTCCGGAAACCCTTCTGGTGCGTCAGCTCACCCATTTACCTCAGGATGGCGAAGTACGCGCTGTCCTTCGACTACGACGGCGAGCCCCCTTCTGATGGATCACCAGGACTCAGATGGTAAGGTGAAGATGAGGCTGGTCTGGTTGAAGGAGCAGAAGCAGTTCTTCCTCATCAGCCTCAGCGTCTACGTTTCTGTCTTCAAAGTCAACAAGCATTTCAGCAGAGACTACTGTAGCTAAACGGCATCGCTCAGAGTTTTGGTTTATGATTTTGACAGTTCTGATGAAGTGAAGTTTTTCCAGCGTTAATTCAGTTGTTTACATTGTGGGCTGTTTTCAGTATTAAATACAAACAAGATTTTGCTTTAAGAAGAAAATCATGTAATTTGTTCATTGTACAGCATGTCACTGTTTTTTGTTTGTATCACACTAACACGTAAAACATGTAACATGTAAATAGACCAGTGACATGAGACTAGATGCTGAAAAGGCAGAGGAAAAAGATAAAATGGTAAGTTTATTTTGATTTCAGTAATTACGGAGTATTTATTGTCAGTAAGTTATTTTAGTTGTTTATCACAAACACATCACAGAATATTATGTGACTAATAAATTTCTCTTCTTCTGTAAAAGTTGAACATTTATTTTATGAACAATGCTTAGAAAATAATAAACCCTTTTTTCCCCATAAAGATTTGGCCATGATTTCTTAAAAATGCTTCTCATCCAGTGACAACATGAATTATATTTTGAAGCTGGGTGGTTGAACCTCATCTGAGACCAGACCCTCCTCATAAACTACAAACACAGCACTTTCTGAGGACGCTAAGTTCAGAGAGCTGACGGGTGTTCATTATTACTATCAGACTTATTTCCATTCCTCAACCATGAAGTCCAGTATCCATTTTCAGGTGTGATTTGTCCCTTTCTGTTGATCGATTCTTTGTCTACTCCCGACAGACGCATCTTTAAAATCGCTCATGGTTGTCCAGTAGTGCCACATCATCATCATGAACTTGCTTTTCATCACCAGACAGGATGAGATTAGGTTGTGCTTTATCAGGATCCAGAGTCTCATTCACTGCAAACTGCTGGACACCCGTTAGCTTGGCCACACACACACACACACACACACACACACACACACACACACACACAGAGCTATCTTATCTGTCGTAGCTATTTATCTTAGACAATTGATTTATTTCATCTATACATTTAATGTTTTTTTTTTTAAACAAGACTTCCCTCCACAAACTTCAGTTTAAGGGCGTGGCCCAGTGATCGGCTTGGGTCTTTCAAGTGCAGCCTGGTATCACTCCTCAGCCTGTGGTTAGATTACAAATGAGGAAGTAAACAAGATTTTGTAATATTTTCTATTTTCAGTTTGGTTGTACAACCTTAGTGACAGTGACTACTCACAGGACTAGTTGGTTAACTCCCATGAGCTAACAGCTAAAACAAAACTAGCCTGGCATCTTGTACCATTTTCTTATATAAAAGTTGGAAAACAACGCTAGCAAGCTCGCTGACTTGCTCATCAGCTCATCTCTGTTGCTAACGGAAAATAAATCCACACAGTTTATTCAGCTCCTGTCTTGCAAAACATTCCTCTCATGCGGAGCAGTTTATTCTGCGACAGAGGAGGCTGAAATAAAACACACAGCTGATAATCTTCCTCCACCTTTTGGCTCCTCGTTCCCTTAAAGTTAACATTGACTACGCTTACATGCAGCCAATAACCCGTTCAAAACCGGATATTAGCAATAACCCGGTCGCAAGACGCCATGTAAACACCGGCAAAAACCCGGATATGCTCATAACCCGGTTTTTAAAAACCCGGATATTACCCCTGGGGTACCCCTTTTCTAACCCGAATATTTCGTCATGTAAACGCGTATCGGCATATCCCCATCAAAAGGAACATTGATTTGTGTTCTGCGCATGCTCTATTGAGTATAGGAACTTCTTGTATGCGCCAAACCCGCGTGCAGTATACCGGAAGTAAACGAGGTAAACATTGGCGAGACGCAACACAGCACCGTACTTCTGGAGCGAGGAGGAAACAAATTTTTTAATTCATGTTGTCAAAAAACATGAATATAATGTCTTTGGTGACGGCAGAAAGTACAGAGATGCTGACATTTACATTTAGAATCGGAAATGACACATATTGCGTCCTAAGGTTGTCCGTACGTCCAGGCGTTAACCGTGCGTCGCCGTTTACATCGGGGTATTGCCAATTGATTACAAATTCCATGTATACAGGAGAAACACTCTCTGCTCACGCATGTAAGCGGGTTATCCCGAATGTTTCAGAAACCCGAATCGTGACCTTAACCCGACCATAACCCGAATATGCAGCATGTAAACGTAGTCATAGTCAAGGCGGACTTACGATTGGTCCCGGCGCAAATTAGGTGGTTAAATTCAACCAAGTTGAACTCAACGCAGAAGTTCCAGTGGATATACTTGACTTCTGCCAGATGATTTTACTGCACATTTTTGTCTTTTTAAATGCCGGTGTAAGCATACCTTATAATATAAAGTATACTCTATAAAACCCCTTCTTTTATACAAAAACCAGCAAACACCAGTCAGGGATTGGTCAGATTTGTGGAGGTGAGAAAGTAGGCAGGGTGTACCTGAATTACCACAACTGAGTTATACCCATCAGCTGTAATCTTGATCCTAACTGTGATCCTGTCCTGGTGTAATCCTGAGCAGTCCCACTAAACTGTAATCCAAATCAAATTTAATCTTGTATAAC